>SJYC01040761.1:0-34828 GCA_006408675.1 Madoqua kirkii
GGAGGGATTGGGGGCAGGAGGAGAAGGGGACGACAGAGGATGAGATGGCTGGATGGCATCACCGACCTGATGGACATGAGTCTAAGTGAACTTCAGGAGTTGGTGATGGACAGGGAGGCCTGGCGTGCTGTGATTCACGGGGTCACAAAGAGTCGGACACAACTGAGCAACTGAACTGAACTGATGTAATTCCCTGTGGGCTTCCAGCCTGAGCAGAAAGGGGGACAGAGAAAGAGGGAGGAACCGAGATGAAGAGGCAGGCAGAGGCCAAATCACCAAGGGCCCAAGAGGTGGTGGTTCTCAGGCTCTGCTGTGGACTGAAACCCCTGGAGAGTTTAGTGGTGATGGTGGTGGTGCCATTTCGTGGTGGTGCCATTTCTAAATCTACAGCTGCTGTGGTTGTTCAGTCGCTAAGTTGTGTCCAATTCTTTGTGACCCCATGGGCTGCAGCACGCCAGGCTTCCCTGTCCTTCACTGTCTCCTGGAGTGTGCCAAACTCAGGTCCATTGAGTCAGGGATGCCATCCAGGCATCCCATCCTCTGTCGCCCCTTTCTCTGCCTGCCCCTGATCTTTCTCAGTCTATAGTAGCAAAGCAAAAATTTCTCTAAGATAAATTATATACCCATTTAAGTGTCAAGTTCAAAGAGTTTTTACAAATGAATACCCAGATAACTGACACAGCAAAAAAGATAAAGCTTGTCCATCACCCCGCCTCCTACAGTTCCTTTCTGCCCTGTCAGTCTACCCCAGTCTCCCAGCCTGCAGGAAAACAGATTCACTTTCTGTCATCCTAGATGAGTCTGGTGATTCTAGCATTCACACAAATAGAATCACGCAGTGTGCACTTTCTGTGTCTGGCAGCATAACGTCTTGAAATCCATTCCTGTTCTGAAGTGCGTCGTGGTTTGTTCCTTGTTATCGCCAGGAGCACTCCATGAACCTACAACCATCGATTTACCTGCTGTTGGACACAGGGATCATTTCCAGTTTGGGGCTATTCTGAACAAAGGTGCAACGAACATTCATGTATGACTCTTGACGAGATACAGGTTTTCATGTTTCTTGGGTAAGAACCAAGTAAGAAAATTGCTTCCTCGGTTGGGAACTATAGGCTTAACTTGCAAAGAAATGGTCATTCACCCTGCAAAGTGGCGGGGCTGCCTTACGCTGTCACCGGCCGCCCGTGGGTCCCATGCCCTCCCCTCCACCCTGGCCGTCCAGGTAGCGGGCCTGCAGCACCGCCTCACTGTGGTTTGCCTTTAGTACTCTGAGAATTTATGACCTTCTTTATCTTTCCATATTCATGTATCTTCTTTTGGTTGACCAAATTTTTGTCTTTCACTGGGCAAATATATTAAGTTATATACTTCTTCATATATTCCAGAAACAACTCCAGTTGTATTTTAAGCGACAAATGTTCCCATTTGCTTTCTTTCCTCATTCTGTTTCTGCTGCTGCTGCTGCTGCTGCTGCTGCTGTCGCTTCAGTCGTGTCCGACTCTGTGCGACCCCATAGACGGCAGCCCACCAGGCTCCCCCGTCCCTGGGATTCTCTAGGCAAGAACACGGGAGTGGGTTGCCATTTCCTTCTCCAATGCAGGAGAGTGAAAAGTGAAAGTGAAGTCACTCAGTCGTGTCTGACTCTTAGCGACCCCGTGGACTGCAGCCCACCAGGCTCCTCCACCCACGAAATTTTCCAGGCAGGAGCACTGGAGTGGGGTGCCATCGCCTTCTCCCGTTCTGTTTCCACTTTTCATTGACTCCTTGAGCACGGCTCTAATACCTGTGGCCACTCCCGGATGTGCCAACGCCCTCACACCACGACCGTGTCCGAGTCTGTTTCAATGAATAGACTCTCTTCTCCAGGTGATGGTTCCTGTGTTCTGCCTTCAAGGGTCGGCGAGCTTCAAGTCGTCCGATGTCTGGATTTCCCGTCTTCCCTTTAAGCATGCTGGAGCTGCTTTCCACTAGTGGTTAAGGGCCCCGGGGCTCGGCCTGCCCCTTCCAGGCTTGTTTCTCAGCTCTCTCAGGGCAAGTCTAGAGCCGCCTCCCCCCTGGAGCCAGGCTGGCCTGAGTTCCGCGGTGTGACCGTCTAAATGAAGGCAGCTGCACCTGCAAAGGCTGCAGCACTCACTGTGACCCCCTCCCAGGCACACATGTGCCCTTGGCATCACCCAGCTCACACCCGCTGGGGGCTCTGGCCCCGTTCCTTCTGCCCGCACACCCTGGCAGAAAGGGCACAGTGATCACAGGGCTCACCGCACTCGTTTCTCTTCTCTCGGGGATCACATAGCACTGGCTGTTTGTTTTCCTTCCATGGCCTGACAACTATCATTTCAATTATTTTCCCCCAATTTTCTAGTGGTTTACTGGAGGAGGGCAAGCCTCCCATCAATCGCTCTATCATGGCAGAAGGTGGCATTTCACCTGGAGGGCCTTCAGAAAAAAAATCAATGTGCAGGCCACATTCCCAATCAACTGAATCAGAATTTACGGGAAGGTCCCTGCATTGGCAAGTTTATAGGTCACCAGGTGATGCAGATGTTCTGAGAAACGGGGCTTTTGGAGGGACAGGTCAGACGGGAACAGGCCAGTGTTTGTCACGCACATTAAAACTCCCTGGGGAGACGGGGCAGACCCAGCCTCGATTCTGGCTTGGCAGGCCTGGCATGGCACTCAGCCATTTCTTTTAAATGCCCCCAGATGATTCGGATCTGATGGGAAGCCGGAACTGAGAACCAGACCTGTAGGCACTGGGGAGCCACTGGAGGATTTCAAAACCCACAAGGAGGCCACCGCGTCTGGGAAGACAGGTGTGTGAGCCGGGTTCTCAAGGATCAGGTGGTGTGAGGGGGCGGAGGGAGCGGGAGTGGCAGCCACGTGCTCTCAGCCCAAAGCAAGAGAAGCAGGAGGCCGACTAGACCAGGAGCCTGCACGGGAGGGCAGGGAAGAGGGCGCTGCCCAGGGGCCGCGGCGTGCAGCCAGCGGCGAGCCCCCTGGGGACACGGAACTCATCTGTTCACTGCCCTGTCCCCAGTACACACCTGTGGGTGCCAGGTACACAGTGGTGCTCAAGGAATACTCACAATGGTGCCCGGCATGCAGTGGTACTCACTGTGCTTCCTAATTCAGCCTCATGTACGCCCAGGCACTCGGTCATTACAGGGTACCTCCACGTCACCACACGTGGCATTTGTGACTCACACTCTTTCATACGTGTGGCCCTCTGCTCCTCAGGCACTCACCTCTCACGTCCATCTGGGAAATGCCTACAGACCCTTCATGTGTCAGTGACAGTGGTACCAACCCTGGAAAACTACCCCACCCGGCCCAAGGAGGCCCAGGAGAAATGTCTGCTGAAAGGACGGGAGCACAGAACAAGCCGAGTGGCAAGAAAGGACACTCAGATTTTGATACTGAACAAAAAGGATGCCTAAGTAGTATTTGGACCCCTCAGTGCACACTTTCTTCGGGAAAGAGTTGTCTCAGTGAGATGCTGAACTAACAGGAACTAAAACCGCTGCTGCTTTTGAAGGATTCTCTCACATCTTGGTAAAAGGAGGCAGCCTGGGGCTGGGGTGTCACTGGGTCCCTCAGGCCTCGGCCTCGGGGTCAGCCTCGCTCGCCCTGCCTCACTCCTGCCCCTGCGTCTCCTTAATGCCGCATCCTCTTCTCTACCAGCCAAAACCCTCCTCTCCTTCAAAGAGAAATGGCGGTGAAATGGCAGCCCTTCGGTGAGGCTGATCCTGGGGTGATGCACTCCCACTTCTCCATGCATCGCCGCTGTCTACACCGCCTCCGTGTCTTTCAGCAGACGCTCCTCTAGGACGGCTCTGTGACTCCTCACATCCCCAACAGCAGGCCTCTTCACGGCATCATCAGACAGCCCGCTGTCCCAACTCGACTGATGCATCTGGCAGGAGTGACAAACTCCTAGGCCAATTACACACGACACCCTGCCACCCTTTCCTGAAAAATATCATGTCATTGCGTTTACACAATAATGGGGTGTGTGAAACGGTTGGCATTGCTTTCACTTTCTCCTGTTTCACTCAGTGACATTTATTGATACATACCTAGGATTCTGTATGAGTTGATTTCAATCCTACTGGCAAAAAAAAAAAAAAGAGTAAGAGTGGAAAAACATGGAGGGATATTTTTGAGTGATGCAAAGTGAGGACTCAGAGAAACAAGACCTGGGCTGACAGGCTACAGGGCGCAGAGGGCTCTGCATCCAGGCCTGCCGGGCTCCTGGAGGCCGAGAGCCATGTCCGACCTGGCAGCTTCGCCCGTGCTTAGCACAGGATCTCAGCAAAGGGAGAGACAAGAGAGATCACAGAGATGCTGATGCTCACATTCTAGAGGCCTGGACGCCGGAGGGCTGAGCAGATGGCGAGAAGCCATGAGCGGGGAGAAGCTGCAGACGCCTGTCCTGCAGTCTTGTAGACACCAGTCTGTGTGTTCTGGCAACAGGATACACCGCAAGTGTTTCTTCTTGGTAAAAGGAGGCAGCCTGGGGCTGGGGTGTCACTGGGTCCCTCAGGCCTCGGCCTCGGGGTCAGCCTCGCTCGCCCTGCCTCACTCCTGCCCCTGCGTCTCCTTAATGCCGCATCCCTCTTCTCTACCAGCCAAAACCCTCCTCTCCTTCGAAGAGAAATGGCGGTGAAATGGCAGCCCTTCGGTGAGGCTGATCCTGGGGTGATGCACTCCCACTTCTCCATGCATCGCCGCTGTCTACACCGCCTCCGTGTCTTTCAGCAGACGCTCCTCTAGGACGGCTCTGTGACTCCTCACATCCCCAACAGCAGGCCTCTTCACGGCATCATCAGACAGCCCGCTGTCCCAACTCGACTGATGCATCTGGCAGGAGTGACAAACTCCTAGGCCAATTACACACGACACCCTGCCACCCTTTCCTGAAAAATATCATGTCATTGCGTTTACACAATAATGGGGTGTGTGAAACGGTTGGCATTGCTTTCACTTTCTCCTGTTTCACTCAGTGACATTTATTGATACATACCTAGGATTCTGTATGAGTTGATTTCAATCCTACTGGCAAAAAAAAAAAAAAGAGTAAGAGTGGAAAAACATGGAGGGATATTTTTGAGTGATGCAAAGTGAGGACTCAGAGAAACAAGACCTGGGCTGACAGGCTACAGGGCGCAGAGGGCTCTGCATCCAGGCCTGCCGGGCTCCTGGAGGCCGAGAGCCATGTCCGACCTGGCAGCTTCGCCCGTGCTTAGCACAGGATCTCAGCAAAGGGAGAGACAAGAGAGATCACAGAGATGCTGATGCTCACATTCTAGAGGCCTGGACGCCGGAGGGCTGAGCAGATGGCGAGAAGCCATGAGCGGGGAGAAGCTGCAGACGCCTGTCCTGCAGTCTTGTAGACACCAGTCTGTGTGTTCTGGCAACAGGATACACCGCAAGTGTTTCAGTGGGACTGGTTTGGGACCTGTGTGATTCCTCGCGGTCGGTGCAGAGAGCACGTGCTGAGCTACAGGGAGCTGAGTATGGAGGAGGGACAGTGTCGCGGTCTGGATGTGCCTGCTGGTACACAGAAGACGCCCGCCCCCCTCTCTACAGGGCTGTAAAGACCCCTACCACGGGACCCCTGAGAGCTCTGCCCTGGAATGTAAGGTGACAGCACGTCTTCCCCGCACGGGGACTGAATGAAACCGTTAGTTCACGTGACTGTTGTCTCTCTCTTCTAACGAGCACCTTTGCGCCAAGGCAACGGTTCATGATTTCAGCAGTCAGATACTGTCCCTCTGTGATAAAAAGAAGAAGGTGCTATATGAATGGTTAAGACATCTTGAATTAATAGCCTTTGCCACTTGATTACTTGTCCTGCTTTTTTACTACTTGTGGCTCCTTATCAAATCGAGAAAGCACGAGTAAAACGAGAGCATTCACAGAGAGGCGGGGGTACCGGTGGCAGAGACAGACCCCCTGTGTGTGACTGGGCTGGCAGGGGCCCGTCAGAGTCCTGCCTTTGGGGGTGGGGGCGGGCTTACAGGCCTCTAAAACAGTGACAGCAGAGCAGGTGACGGCTGAGGACGCCTGCAGCTCGCGGGCCCTTCCCCCTTGTGCCTGCTCACCTCCCACACGCTCCGCCTAAGCATCTCCTTTCCCGAGACGCTCTCTGACCCCCGCCACCGCTGCACTCAGGACACAGCCCAGGACTGTGTTTGTGGTGTGTCCGCCATTGGTCAAAACCATTCGCGATTCGTGCCTTTCCCCTGGGAATCCAGGACTCCTCTTGTTTCTAAATACTGGCTGTCGGTTTAGACTCACAGTCAACCAAGGCTCGACCCTTGCTGATGACGTGATGCTCCTGACAAACAGGTGAGGAGATGGGAGAAGCCAGTAAGGTGGCGGCCTGCCGGGATCGCTTCTGAAGCCATGAGTGCCGGCGAGGACAGACCAGAGAGGCAGGCGTGGCCTCGACAGCTACGGGGTCCTCAAGGGAGGGACCGCACCACGTTCAGTGTGATTCCTCGCGATGAGCGCAAAGGGCACGTGCTTACCGGCTTACCGGCAGGGGCTGAGCTGAACGGATATGGGTGAGGTGAGACCCATGAGTTTCCAAAATCAGGCAGCCTCCATGAGCAAATTACCACCGGAATTTTCAAACCGTAAGTGGGGGGTGACTGCTTTACCACGTTGTGCTGGCTTCTGCCAGGCAGCGTGAATCCCCTTGCTCTGACCCCCGCAGCCCTCTAGGCTGTCACAGAGCACCGACCCCCAGAATGTTTTTATTCTGAAATGGTCACTGTACGGGGGATGAATCGGTAACCATGTGCACGATTTAATTCTCAACTAAACTACCCAGGATTTACTTAAGACCTACTATGTATAGCTGCTAAAACCAACATCTAATGAACAGCCATTTTGTTTTGCTTTTAATATGAAAAACAGAGACAGAGATCAAAACTCCCTGGTCCCAACACAGGGAAAACAGACCCTAAGGAGTGGTGACGGGGGCTCGTGACCTCTGACGACTTCTGGCACAGGCTCCCCTGGCAATGGGATGCTCTGCCATCTCCATGGAGCACTTGTAAGAAGACATCAGAGAGAGAAAGGCCCCTGCACAGGAAACCCAAGCCGCTTGGTGACAAGCACCCTCTGCATGGCTCCAGGTGGGAGTTTGGGGAATGCGTATCTACAAGGACAGGTGAGAGGAACCCTGCAGAGCGTAAACATATTTCCTCTCCATGAAGCATTTTAGTCACAGATCCTTTCAACAGAATGTAGGCGTCATTCAGAGAAAAGCAGTAGCTTAGGAAAGACCTTTTTCTTTTTATTCAACCTTCTAAGTTTTGTGAATAGTAAATCTGGCCCTTGGCAATAGATCACCCATCTGATATCTCCCGCGTTGCTTGGGAGAATTGCCATCTGCAGTCCACTGAGCTGAGGACAGGGTGCAGGCACAGGGTAAGTGTGAGCAGAGGGAAGAGCTAGGAGGTGATGTGGAGGCATCCTTTCCAACTGCTTAAATATGCAGATGAAAATCCAGAGACGAGTCTTTGCTGAGGTCATGGGATAAGTAAATGGACAGTCCAAGTGCATTAAAGGAGGCAGGTATAAAGTGAAAAGGTTCTTTGTTCTTTCAATACACAGATGCAGCGGACACAGACCAATGGGAGCCCATGCAGAGAAAGGACAGAATCCGTGAGCAGCTGAACCCATGCGATAACAGCAAGAGCTGACACCAAGGAGGCAGGGAATTCCAGGGAAGCTTAGGCACCATCTTCAAAGCTTTAAAGGATTGCAGGAAGAGGAAGGAGGCACGGATCACGTGGACCAAGTAGTGGACCCAGAGAGATACATGTCTAAGAGGCATACTCGTGCACACGTAGGAAAGGGCTTTCTCATCAGGCTAATAAAATGTGGGTTTCTGCACTCTTTGGTTGCCTGTACTTGGCACTGACCGAAGCTGTGTGTGTGTGTGTGTGTGTGTGTGTGTGTGTGTGTGTGTGTGTGTGTGTGTGTACACTACCTTGTATGGGAACTGTCGGCCTCCTTCGATGTCTCAGCTCCCTGCAAGCAAGGATTATGACAGACTCAACCTTACGCCTCCAGTGCTGCACTTGGCACTCCGTCACAGAACAGAGCTGCTTGGAAGGAGGCAAGGCTTCACAGAGAAATGGCATTTGAGTCATTTAAGAAAGAAATGGTGGCGTCTCCGGGCATGGAGAGAGGACGGATGTCTTTCTCAGCTAGAGAGACAGCGCAAGTGAAGGCGCACAGGCTGTGCTCCGCGGGCAGCCCTGGCTACAGACGCCAAATGCTCCCAGAAGGCACAGGCACATAATCAAACTCCCTCGGGGACCACAGGAGGTGCTGTGTGCGCGGCGCACCGCGGCCAAGCCCGCTGAGAGGAGCGCGAGTGACGAACCTTAACGTTTGGGGGAGACTTTCACTGGGAAATCGTACAGAACTGTGAATTAAATAATTTTCATTCTCAAGGACATTTCCATCAACAATATTCCTCATTCAAAAGAACAATTCAAACTCAGCTGACCTCCTGATGGAAACGGGCTGGCGGATAAAACAAGACTGGATAATCACCTGTTTTATGAAATTCTTAAATCAAAACAGCTTAATTAGTCCATTTGTATTTTGCAGGCAGCCATCAAAGCCTAATCAGTTTACCACAAACAACACTGCTCTGGACACTTGTTCAATCCTCATTCATAACAAATAATGATCCTTCATTGGGTGCAGCGATATCACACTGCCTAATAAATTAAATCAGCAAGTATTAACTACCTGAATTATGCATGAACCTTTCCACTGTCAATGCAAATATGCTTATTTTATCTGTGTTGCTATATTAAGTAACTCATCCTTGAATTTCCCTTGTATTCACAATATTTAAAGATTTTAAAAATACTAGAAGGAAAGCAAGATTTTAGTGATGGCAAAAAAAAAAGAAAAACAAAATCACTCTCTGAAGTTCTCGAGCCAACTGGCCACTGCCAAGTCCAGACCGGGCACACAGAGAATGTGCCCTCCAGCCCCAAGCTTTGAACACAGGTCTGCCTGTAAACAAAGAGCACCCAACTCCCCTCCTGGAGGCACTGTGCTCACTTGAATTTTAAAGAATGTGAGCATAACAGTAGAATGACTTCACCGCAAAGAAGAAATAAAACTCCAGCCCAATCTTGCTGTCCTACCAGCACCACCCAGGCTAGCACCGGTGCAGAGGGGCCAGAACTCAAAGTCAGACCTCATCATCAGGGTCCACAGCCCACACAGTCTGGGCGCAGTAACAAGCGAAGGCCTCCATCTACTCTTCTTACTCGCCTCTGTTTCTCCTCATCCACATTGAAGGGCTGGGGTTGGGGCATCTGGTAGACATGGGCGGGGCACTGGACTCAGCAAAGAGGTCTGAGATGCCTCACTAATCCCTTCTGCGGGTAGCCCCCTTTGCGCCATGTCTACATGCACACAGTTCATAAATGGACACAACCTCGGTGAACCTAGGTAACTCACACATACATACCTTCTAATGCCCATATCATACACCATCACTTAAATGGACCATAAGCCACCAAAAATGTTCCCTGTCAGTGGGTATTCAAGTTGTTCTCATATTTGATAATACAGGTAAAGCCAGGAACAACGTCTTCCTTTTCCCCTCTCCTTGAATTATATGAAGATACAGGCTACAGACAGAACAGTCATCACAGCATGAATTATATACGCAAGGACATATGGCCATCTTAAGAGACTGTACCAACTTACACTGGCAACAGAAACATGTTCCTATACCAGTCTCCACTTACTATTGCCAGCAATGGACGTTACATTTTAAAAACTATACATACATACACACATGCATACGTACAAAATACATATACATACCTAATGCATACATCACACACACATGCATACACAATAGCACACACATATACATGTGCCTCACATATGTGCTTACATACATGACTCATACATGCACACATGAATGATATATGCATCATACATACTCAGACACATCCCTAATACACACACACATATGTACATAATGATGGCTCAAAGGCATGTGAATTTTTCTGTGAATAATCAAAACAACTGGTAACTGGCATTTTGAGAATGAAAAATGACAGGCCTCGTTGGCAAATACATTGGAGAAACGTGAATGGCACTTTTGCCCTAGAGCAGCTCCCAGCACATGGCTCCATGGGGCCAGGTTCCACACCAGCCGCCTTGCCTGTATTATCCCACTCAAACCTCACAACCATCCTGAAAGGTAAGGCTTTTTGCTCTCCAACTGACAGATGAAGAAATTAAGACTTGGATGGTGCAGCTTTTCTAAGCCGGTATCGTTACTAAGTGACGGAGCCAGATTCAAATTCATGATGTTTTTAGAAAACAACAAAGCGATTCAATGGGAAAAGCAGAATCCTTTTGCACTGACGACTCCATATAGGAAAAGACATTGGTTTTCCCTAAATTTATCTATAGATGCCTGCAATCCCAGTCACAATTCCAGCAGGATCCTTGGGAGGAATCAATGAGTCGATTCTAAAAATAATACAGAAAAGCAAAGTGATGAGAATAGAAAAGCGTGTTGAGAAAGAAGTTGGAAGACTCATGCTACCTGATTTCCAGATTTACTACAAAGCTGCTACGATCAAGACACATGGTGAAAGAGATGCTGAAATCAACAGAAGAGAGTCCAGAAATAGATTATGCACACTGGCCAATTGCTTCTCAACAAAAGGGTACAGGCAAATCAACGGGAAAAGAAGAGCCTCTTCAACAGACACTGCTGGAGCAACTGGACATCTATATAACAATCAATCATCTACCATATACCTTGCGCCATAAGAAAAAAATCAAAACCAAAATTAATAATAGAGCTAATGTAAAACCTAGAACCATGAAAGTTTCAGAAGGGAACAGGAGAGAAAATATTTATTACCTTGGATTGGGCAAAGGTTGCAGCCCATAGCGTCACAGAGAGTCAGACATGACTTAGGGACTGAACTTAACTTGTTGACTACAACCCCAAAATCATGATCCATAAAAGAAAAAAAATTTGGTAAATTTTACTCCATCAATATATTATATGTCTCATCTTTAAAAGACACAAAAAATTAAAACACCAAATAACAGAATGAAGGTGGTATTTGTAAAGCACAAATCTGGTAAAGATTTTGTGTCTGAAGTATATTTTTTTTAAAAAACTCTTAAAACTCAGAAATATGAAAATAAGTAACCTACCTCTTGCCAAAGAAGACATACTGGCAGTAAATAAGCAAATGAAAAGGTGTTTAACATTTATCAGTAAGCGGGAAATGACAGATTAAAAGCATATACCTATTAGAATCACTAAAACAAATATAGGACTTGGAAGATAGAGCCAGCAAGGGTGCAGTGAGCAGAGACAGATACTGATTCTGCGAAGAGCCCCAAGGTCCACAAGAGAAGAAAACAGCGCCAAACCAGAATGCTCAAGGTGCTTCTTAACCAGTACCTCCTGCGGTCCTCATGTTGGGCTACAGGGAAGGTGCTAAGATGGCCTACTGCGTCCTCGGTCAGATCCCAGACCCCGTGTGCACCAGCCAGGAAGCCGCTTCCTCCAGGAAGGCCCCTGCTGGCTCTGCAGGTGCAATGAAGGCCTTCTCGGAGAAGGTCCTCCAGCAGACAGACAGCCCACCTCCCCTGGGACACACCTCTCCACCGCCACTCTCCCCCTCTGCCCGCTGCACATCACTCCCTCCTTCAAACCCCAGACGGGTGCCCTCCTTCTCAGACAGAGAAGACTCTCTGACCTCGTCTCCCTTACTGTGTGCTCACTCAGGAAGAGTCAAGGTGAAGAGTTAAATCAAGACATCCAAACATGTACACTTGATGCCGCTATAAGAAATTCCATATAGACACAAATCAGGGAAAACTCCTTCATGGGGTCACCCCCGCCTGTTTTTTTGGTTTGGGAGACAGTCATACACATGTGTTCAGTCCCTGTTATAGTGAAAACAAATAAACAGCCGTCCATTACAAACCTCTTGAATGGTCAAGGACATAGACGGTCATCAGACTGGCCAGACCAGCTGCCCCGCCGCCCCGCCACAGTCCAGGCGCAGCCCAGTGCCTCTCTCCATCCTCGACCTCCAAGCTGGGCCTGGCCCAAGGAGGAGCTCCGCCAGGGTTTCTTACGGCACTTACTGAACTGGGCAAGGTCCAGCAAGAGCTCCGCCTCTCCCAGGGGGTCAGGCACCGCTGTCCACCCGGCACTCCTCAGGGCCCCGCCTTCCCTAACGCACAGCACATCCTCACAGCAAGGTAGGAACTAAACGAAACCGGAGCTGCCTAGCCAGATGAGGATGCCGGTCGGCGGAAGGGAAAGCCTTACAATCTGGTGACACATTTCCTCATCTGAAATGTGAATTTTTATCCAGCCCACACAAAAGCCTCCTGTGTCTGTTATCAGACCCAACAGCCATGGGAAGATTACAGTTGTTACGGCCAGGGCCCAGCAGCAACCTTTTTCTCAGAATTCAGAGGACGAAAGAACCCAACGCGTCGCATGAGACAGCAGCGTGTCTTCCAGAGATGAAAGACGCGCTGAATGAACCGATGCCTCTTTGTCTTCCCCAACACGGGGAGCCTCAGTGGAATCTCAGCTCCCAGCCTGGGAGGGGACAAGACGCCCCGAGGACGCTGGCAGAGAGAGAATGCTCTGATTTGCCGAATAATGAAGACAGGTGAGACCAAGAGGAGAGTGCCACCGCAGCTTGATATTTTAATGCATTTTAACAACCTAATTAACATTAAGGTGATGACAGAGACACAAAGAGAGAGGCTAAGAAGCTAAGAATTATAAACTACTCTACTTGAACACACAGCTTTGAGTAGCCCAGTCCCTGACAAACTTATTAACTTCATATCTTTCCAGCCTGACATTCAAATTAACTTTTCTGCTAGAAATAAAGGTTTTGCAAAAGATTTACTAGAAGGGGGAAAAAATGCATTTGCTAAATAAAAGAAATCAAAATGGTCTGATTCTGTTTGAGTCACATGAGTGCAGGTCAAAATGTGTTTCAGCCAAGATCACATTTGTTTGAGGTCAGAGCAACGACAATGTCCACTGCTGTGGAGTGTGGGGGGAGGCGGACAGCCTCCCGGCACAGCTGGTGCTGATGAACTGGGCCAGCCCTGCGGGAGAGCAATTTGACGGCCAGCAACAAGGGACTTCCACTGTTCACACCGCTGGACAAAGCAAATTTACTTCTGGGAATCTCTCCTAAGAATAGGATCTGGAATTCAGACAAAATCTTTCCAAGGAGACAAACATTTATCACAACAGTGTCTATTAAGTTAACAATGAATGGCAACTTATTAAAGGTAATAAGTTTGATAAACTTTGTGGCTACCAAAGAAGAAAGCATGAGAGGGATAAATTAGGAGTTTGGGATTAACAGATACCCATTACTATATATAAAAAAGATAAACAACGTAGTCTGACTGTGTATCTCATATAACCTGTAGTGGAAAAGAATCTGAAATAGGATGCACGTACACACACAACTGATTCACGTTGCTATATACCAGAAACACAACACTGTAAACCAATTACATTTCAATTTTAAAAATTAGTTAAAATGGTAGTACCTAGATGTCTAACACTTGGGAAAATAATTAGACTATTCTGGTAACACTGTGCAACAGAATATCATATAGCCATACAGTACTTGACAATGATGCTGACTGAAAGGTACTATCACTGAATGAGGAAGCCAGCGTACAAAGCATCTACCACTTGGTAAACGGGAAGTACAAGGGACCCGGCATCAGACAGGCAGGATTCACATCTGACCTCTCCCAGGTGTGAGCGGTGCAGGCTTGGTCCAACCTCCCAATTGGTCTGATCTTCAGATTCCACCTGTATTAAAGGAGGAAAGTAAACCTTCCCTACAAGTTACTCTAGTGAAAAACTCAGAATAGCATTTTGTCCTATGACAGGCACTGGTTCAATGGTGGCTGTGACTGTTACAACAGTGTGTGGAAAAGAGAATAAAAACAGAGATGGAATCAAATGTTGAAGAGGAGAGGAGACACTAGATCACTCAGAGCTTGCTGAGAGCGAAGTCAAAGTGTTAGTCGCTCAGTCATGTCCGACCTTTGTAACCCGTGGACTATAGCCCGCTAGGCTCCTCCATCCATGGAATTCTCCAGACAAGAACACTGGAGTGGGTAGTCTACCCCTCCTCCAGGGGATCTTCCTGACCCAGGGATTGAACCAGGGTCTCCTCCACTGTAGGTGGATTCTTTCCCACTGAGCTACTTGGGGGAATGTAAAATGTTGCAGCCACTCTGGAAAATATTGCGTTTTTTTGCTGGTAAACTAAAGAGGCCACTGCTGGAAACAGTGACAGGAAATCTTTTCTTGCTCCAAAATCACTGCAGACGGTGACTGTAGCCATGAAATTAAAAGATGCTCGCTCCTTGGAAGAAAAGCTCTGACCAACCTAGACAGCATATTAAAAAGCAGAGACATTACTTTGTCATCAAAGGTCCGTCTAGTTAAGGCTATGTTTTCCAGTAGTTATGTATGAATGTGAGAACAGGACCATAAAGAAAGCTGAGCGCTGAAGAATTGATGCTTTTGAACTGTGGCATTGGAGAAGACTCTTGGGAGTCCCTTGGACTGCAGGGAGATCCAACCAGTCCATCCTAAAGGAAATCAGTCCTGAATATTCATTGGAAGGACTGATGCTGAAGCTGAAACTCCAATAGTTTGGCCACCTGATGTGGAAATGACTCATCTGAAAAGACCTTGATGCTAGGAAAGACTGAAGCCGAGAGAAGAAAGGGATGACAGAGGATGAGATGGTTAGATGGCATCACCAACTCGATGGACATGAGTGTGAGCAAGCTCCGGGAGTTGGTGATGGACAGGGAAGCCTGGCGTGCTAGAGTCCATGGGGTCCCAAAGAGTTGGACACGAGTCAGTGACTGAACTGAACTTCCAGTTATCTTTCTTCACACATTTCTTTCTTGGAGAGATTGTAATGCATATTTATTTTTTGAATCTTGTTACTTTTTATTCCACATAACATAAACAGTTCCCCAAGTTGTTATAAACACTATATATACATAACAGGTTTAGTGGTTGAATAATACTCCATTTTATGGATGTACCAGAGTTTATGCAACGGTTCCTCTATTGTTCATCATTTAGTTTCCAATTTTTCCCTTATTACAAGTAAATAATTTTGCAAAGAAGATCTTTGTGCATTAAATAAATCCATTCCATAGTTAAGATAATCTTCTAAAGCTAGGGGATCAGGAATTGAATGCTAGATCCCAGAGAGATTCCTGACATTCCTGAGATTCTGGAGTCTATATCATTGCTAATTTGAGGGATTTCCTCCTTGCTTTTGAGAATTTGGCCTCAGACAGGCTTAGAGAGAATCCTCGCTCTGACTTTGGGCACCAAGGTTGACCTTTTTAAGTCTTAGTTTAGCTGTAAATTAGGGATGATTGCAATCTACTCATGGGCTATTGTGAAACTGAACAATAACATATGCAAAGCTCAGTACCTGGCATGGAGTGGGTTCCATAGATACTGTGTGTGTGCATATGCTAAGTCACTTCAGTCATGTCCAATGCTTTGTGACCCTAGAGCCCGCCAGGCTCCTCTGTCCATGGGATTCTCCAGGCAAGAATACTGGGGTGGGTTGCCATATCCTCCTCCAGGGGATCTTCCTGACCCAGAAATAGAACCTGTGTCTCTTAGGCAGGAGGATTCTTTACCACTAGCGCCACCCGGAAGCCCCTCCATAGATACAAGCAATAATTTGTTAACTTTGATTATCAACAAGGATGGAAATTTCCACATATGCTTAATTATCTGCTTATATTTCTGTGCATGTGTATTATTTTATTAAAGAATTTGGGGGGCCAGGCTGAAAAAACAAGAAGAGGCCACTGCCATATTCTCCAGCAACTGCTCACTCCAGAGTAATGAGGACCTACACTCACACCTGTACATGAAATTTTTTTTTTCAAACTTTATTCACAATAGCCCCAAACTGTAAACACCTACATGTCCTTCAGTGGGTGAGTGGTTAAACTAACACTGCAGCATCCATTCTGTGGAGTAACAGTCAGCCACGAAAAGGAATGAACCCAACAACTTGGATGACTCTGCAGAGAATTGCGTGAGTGTGAAAAATCAATCCAAAAGGTATGTATGGTGTATTTATATAACACTCTTGAAATGAAAAAATACAGAACTGGAGACAGACTCGTGGATGCTAGGGGTGACGGAGAAGCCGGGGGTGCGGCTCTGAAAGGATACCAAGCGGGGTTCCTGGGGCGGTGGTCTGCGGCCTCCAGACGGCACCACGACGGCACTGTCCAGACCGTGGCACTGATCTAGCTCAGGGAGATGTCACCACTGGGGGAGACTGGGTAAAGGACGCAGGGGTCTCTTTGTATTATTTCTCACAACTGCACCTGGGTCTGCAAATGTCTCAACATAAAAAGTTAAAAAAAAAAAAGTGATTGATCCGGGCAGAACCATGGTTGAGCTTTCCTCCAAAATTTGTATATGTTTAGCATCTTCTAGAATAAACATGTTATGCTGTCATAAAGAAAACAAACCTCTGTAAATGTAAAACTGTCCATTAAAAGTCCTAAATGGATAAGGTAACAGAAGTATTACTCGTCCCCCACAAAATGCAGACAGAGAGACACAGAGAGACTGGCCTTGTTTCTCTTCAAAGGCCATGACTTCTAGAAGCTGGGGCTCCCCTTGCTCAGGGTTTGCTGGTGCAGCCTCGGAATGTCAGGGGACCCCCCACCCTGCGCAGCCCACACGCTCACCTCTAGGGGGCAACACCAGTTGTGCTAATCACACCTTGGGTTCCCTCTGCATGATTTTGTTTATAGAAAGGATGCTGCTGTTTAGACTTTTTTGAAGTATGAAACGCACTTGACTACACCACCAAATATAAATTGCAACCTCTATCTTCAATGTCCTGAGAAAGCCATTGAATGTAAACCTTCCTTCCTCTTCCAAGCAGCAGGTCTTTCTGCTGTGACTGAGAATCACCAAGTCCCTTGAACCGACTTCCCTGGTGGCTCAGACGGTCAAGTGTCTTGTCTACAATGTGAGAGACCTGGGTTCGATCCCTGGAGAAGGAAATGGCAACCCACTCCAGTACTCTTGCCTTGAAAATCTCATGGACAGAGGAGCTTGGTGCAGGCTACTGTCCATGTGGTCGCAAAGAGTCGGGCACAACTGAGCAACTTCACTTTCACTTTTCACTTGAACCGAAGCACCGGGCAGAGCAGTGGGCTCAAGCCGAGCTCCCCGCGGACGCACACGCACCGGGCGACACCTCTGCTCTGATCTGAAGCACACATCTCTCTACTGTTCCCGTTGGCTTAGAGAGGAAGTGGGAACGTCCCCCACCACGAGGCCCCGCGGGGGAGGAGAGCAGAGGAGAGTCTGCCCTGGGCAATGGGGAGCTGACTGCGCTCTCCACCTAGGAGCTCCGCCTGGCTGTCAATGAACTGCCTTTAGTCCCTCTGATTCATTGTTAAAAAATAAACGTTTCTTTTTCAAAGTGCTGCCAGAGCTCGCTCCTAAAGCTACTGCATCACAGCTCCCTCCCCACAAGGCTGCAGCTTCCAGAAGGCTGGAGGGAGGAGGCACAGACAAGCCACCACAGGAACAACCCCCAGGCTCCTGTTTACACCCTCGAGGACCTGGCAGCCCATCAGAGCTCCCCTCCTCTTTCAGATTAAAAGGATGCAGTGAGACTTAGCTGTGCCCTAACCCCAGATGCACCCAAACTGAGACACGGGCGGCCGTGGTACAGGAAGTACGCCCAAGCAGACACAATTCACCCTACTTGGGTTGAGGTGGCTTTCCTTAAAGATTAAAACAGTTAATCCCAAGTGGGACTGCCCAGCTTCTGAAGCCCAGTCACCATCCCCACCCCCAGAGCATCTCTCCCAGCCCTGTCTCAGCACCACCCCCAGGGGTCTGATCCACTCAGAAAAAGGCGCAGTGGACAGTCCCCCACAGGGACCCACAGCCAGGCCTCACACGGGCCCAGCTCAGCTCTCAAGGTGCTCCCCAGGCCATCTGCTCGTGGGGGGCAGGCCCCGTGGGCTGGGGGCAGGTTGTGTGGATACAAAACCTCCCTGTGCGACCCATTAACCTGCTGGCCTTTGGGAGCCGGGCTGGTGCGGGTCTGCCCAGAGACACTGGCACACTCGGTGTGGCCAGGATGGAGTCTCAGAACCCGAGAAGCTGAGCCAGCCTGCAAGGCTGGACAGAAGACACGGGACAGAGGCAGAAAGCGCGAAGCAAGAACACACGAGGGCAAGTCACAGAGGCCGAAAGGCCAGGCGGGCGCCCACACGCTTCTTAGGGAAGGCCAGGCCTGGCACCCGGCCCCCACCCTCCACCCCGGCGCCCCTTTCCTGTTGCTCACCCCTGCCGCCCTGCGAGGTCTGTCCACGCGCCGGCACCCGTCACATGGGGCAGCCCTGTGGCTTCACAACCCCGAGGCTGCACAACCACAGAAGACATGCCAGCAAGACAGACACACGAGGCTGAGTGAACTGGAGGAGCCCGGTGCCAAGCCCGGGACAGAGGCAGGCGGCCCGCCCAAGTCCTCGCCAAGTTTGCTCACGGAGACCCTCAGGGTCGCTTGTGTCTGGGCAGCGACTCTGCTTTTGGGCGCCAAAATATTACTACAGGGGCGTCTCCTGCGGAAACCAGCAGGCTCTCCATGGAAGGTGATGGGAAGCTTCATTACAAAGTCACGGGCAGAGCTAATATTGGGACAGACAATTAACTGCCGTGATCCAGATGAGGGCAGAGATGAAAGACGCGGAGCAGTCAGCAGTCAAATGGGGCGCGGGGGCCTCTGAAGCCAGCTTCAAAGAGTTTTGATCTGCCGTCCCGCCCGCTGTGGCTCAGTCACAAAAATAACAGAGGATTAAGCATGTTCTCAGCCCAGGAACAGGAGAACTCAGCCCAGCAGTCTCATCTCCGCAGTCAGCGGCCCCCCGCAACCTTGGGACGGAGGCCGACCACCCACCATGGCTTTCAAGGCCTTCCAGGGTCTGGTCTACCCAGTCTCACAGATCTGCCTCCTGCCGGCCCCACGAGGGGCCCTGCAACTGCCCCAGATCCGGAGCAGGCCCCTAGGCGGGCTCCCTGCCAGGCCCCAGCCCTGGCAAGCGCCCTCCCTACCACAGTAATCCCGGGCGCACCACCTGGGAGCACAAGCCTGCGGCAGGGCCCCGCTGACAGGGTCCCCGCACCAGCTGCTCTGCAGATCCCGGCCAGCCGCAGCAACCCCGTCTCCATGCACGCCCTCCGAGAGGCCGACTCCTCTGCAGTATCATGAGCCTGCCCTGCCTCATCCAACCCCCTACGGCCCCCAGCAGCATCACGAGCATGCCCTGCCCCCATCCCACCCTCCACCAGTGAGCGGCCTTTCAGCAAAGCAGGGCGGGGCGGGGGGAGAGGCGGGAGGTGGGCAGGGGTGGGCACACTGACAAAGAGCAAATATCCCAAGTGTGATCGTATCTGGCTGCTGGAAACAATGCTGACTTTGCAACATACTTCTATACTTTTCACGTTCTGGGACTTGTATACGAACATACAAGCTAAGGGATTTAGAGTAAAAAAAAAAATTCTTGGCTCTGCCACTTAGTAGCTGTGAGAACTTGGGCAAATTACTTAAACTCCTAAGCCTTATTTCCCTAATCTGTTAAATGGGATTAGGACATTTACCTCGAGATTATCGGAGAACAATTAGGTGGTGTGTAGACAATGCTTATTACATCGCCTGGTGCAGCATCTGTCGGCTGCTTTCATTGTGGAGACAATAAGCTATCCCAAATGTCCCCCTGCTCACCTCTGTCCCTTGTCAGCGACACGCAAGCCACGCCCAGACCCTGCAGAGCCTGTCCCCCGAACCCACCAAGTCTGTGCGAGGAGCGCGCCCCCCAGTCTTGGTGGCAGCAGACCCGTGTCTTTCTCGCTCCCTGAGAAGGGGCTCTGGGTGCCATTGGGCCCAGCCTCGCCCGTCCTCCTCACCAGCTCAGGGCTTGTCTGGTCTACCCAGTCTCACAGATCTGCCTCCTGCCGGCCCCACGAGGGGCCCTGCAACCTGCCCCAGATCCGGAGCAGGCCCCTAGGCGGGCTCCCTGCCAGGCCCCAGCCCTGGCAAGCGCCCTCCCTACCACAGTAATCCCGGGCGCACCACCTGGGAGCACAAGCCTGCGGCAGGGCCCCGCTGACAGGGTCCCCGCACCAGCTGCTCTGCAGATCCCGGCCAGCCGCAGCAACCCCGTCTCCATGCACGCCCTCCGAGAGGCCGACTCCTCTGCAGTATCATGAGCCTGCCCTGCCTCATCCAACCCCCTACGGCCCCCAGCAGCATCACGAGCATGCCCTGCCCCCATCCCACCCTCCACCAGTGAGCGGCCTTTCAGCAAAGCAGGGCGGGGCGGGGGGAGAGGCGGGAGGTGGGCAGGGGTGGGCACACTGACAAAGAGCAAATATCCCAAGTGTGATCGTATCTGGCTGCTGGAAACAATGCTGACTTTGCAACATACTTCTATACTTTTCACGTTCTGGGACTTGTATACGAACATACAAGCTAAGGGATTTAGAGTAAAAAAAAAAATTCTTGGCTCTGCCACTTAGTAGCTGTGAGAACTTGGGCAAATTACTTAAACTCCTAAGCCTTATTTCCCTAATCTGTTAAATGGGATTAGGACATTTACCTCGAGATTATCGGAGAACAATTAGGTGGTGTGTAGACAATGCTTATTACATCGCCTGGTGCAGCATCTGTCGGCTGCTTTCATTGTGGAGACAATAAGCTATCCCAAATGTCCCCCTGCTCACCTCTGTCCCTTGTCAGCGACACGCAAGCCACGCCCAGACCCTGCAGAGCCTGTCCCCCGAACCCACCAAGTCTGTGCGAGGAGCGCGCCCCCCAGTCTTGGTGGCAGCAGACCCGTGTCTTTCTCGCTCCCTGAGAAGGGGCTCTGGGTGCCATTGGGCCCAGCCTCGCCCGTCCTCCTCACCAGCTCAGGGCTCCAGCTGCAGAACCAGCCCAGCAGCCAGTGACCAGGCTTCAGAGGGAAGAGCTAAAGCTCCAAGGACCTGGGAGGCCAGCCCCGCCTGCTCACCACGGGCCAGACGCCAGGCCGTCAGGAGGCCTGCTCCGCGTGGCTGTCCATGATCGCAGAGCGTCCCGCCCCTCGGGCAGCCTCGTCAGGCCTGCCCTCCCTCCAGGAGTCCACGTCTACACAGACCACGAAGCGGCCCGGCACGGGCTCCTCACTGACCTGGGCCTCGAACGGCCCCTCCTGGCAGCCCACATCTTACCCCTACTCCCTCCAAAGCAGTGGGTGGACGAGCCCACCAAAGCCCCACTGTGGACGAGGCAGAGGACCAGGCCTGCCCGGAACGCTCCCACACTCGGAGTCAAGGCCAAGTGTGGGCCCCATGTCTTGTTCTCTTTCCTGCTTCACTGTCTTGCAGACACGCACGCTTGGGTGGGTTTGGGTTTTTTTTCCTGCCTACTTCACAGACTGGCGGCTGGAAGGAGAGGAACTGGAGACGGGAAGGGTGCTGCCATTTAGGAGGCAGCTGTGACACAGGGGTGTGGGTGTGGATGCAGGGCGCTAGGCAGGGTTGCCCCTGACGCCACCGGCAAAGCCCTGGCCCTCTGTGCCCCACTGTTGGCCTGCAGAGACAACCTGGGTTGGACGGCAGCGCCTTCTTTCACAGAATGACTGTGCCGGATGCATCCCAGGAGCTGGGACTGTGTGTGACTTGCCGGGATGGAGTGCCACCCCAGCAAGGGGGGCAGAGAGCCAGGGAGAGACGAGGCAAAGCTACAGGCCAAGCCCCTGGCGGCAGGGCCTGGCCGAGCCCTGAGGTGGTGGGGGAGGCAGGGGGCCGGCCCAACAGCGGCAGATTGGGGTGAGCTGCAAAAAGCACCCTCGGGAGCCCTTCTGCGGAAGCTCTTCCAACAGCACTTCCCTGCGCCTCCAGCTCCCACTCCACAGACCAGGACTAGTACCAGGACCCACCTCAGGGACCTGTGGAGGACCCAGGAGAGGACCCAGTGGGGCCGGGGCCCTCCCCAGGGGACGTCGGGCTGCCCGGGCTGAGGGCAGGGGCCGGGATGCCCCACAGCCCCTTGGAAGAGACAGGCAGCAGGGCTGCTGCTGAGAAAGCCTGACGCGCAGTGTCGCCCCTGGACCCGCTGGGAGCAGCGAGGCCAGCCGGAACACCGCCACGGACAACACCTGGAGCCCAGCGTGCCGTGGGAGGTGCGCCGCAGCGACTCTTTCCACAGATGAAGGTCCTGGCGCTCCCGAAGGCAACTCGGGCTGCCGAGTAAGCAATAGAACCAGGACTCAGCCGGGGCAGCCAGGGTCAGCAAGGTCCTGCCGCCCCCGCCTCCCATCCAGGGGAGGGGGTGCGGTGCACACCGGCCCCTGACCCCTCGGCCACAGAGACCCGTGCTTCTCCGCATGCAGACGGCGTTCTCTGAACAAAGCATTTATCCACTTGCCTTGCTACATTCGGGCTCCGGACCATCCCTCTGCTGTTTCTCTCTCAGCATTTACTGAGCACATCTCCTATATACCGAGCACCATTATCGAGCTGGAGACACGGGAGTGAAATTGTCCAGGGAAGGTGGCTCTGCAAACAAGAGATGGACGGCCTAACACAAGTGCAAGGCCAGAGCTAGAAGTCACGTGGGCGTGGGGCTCGGCAGAGAAAGGATCCGAACATCCCTGTGGAGCCAGGCCTCAAAGCCCAAGGAGTTTCTAAGAGAGACAAAGGACAAGCGCGTCCCTGGAAGGGGGTGCCCTGAGCAGCCTGGGGGGCATCCAGAACTAAGGGGACTTAGGCCCAGGCCCCTTGAGACATGCACCACCTAGGGGACAGTCACACACAGATAGACACTCTGACAGGTCACAGCAGGAACACGCAAGCAGCAGCCGGCAGGACAGGAGGAGACAAGGACGAGCTATGGAAAGAGGGAAGAGGCTCACCCCGAGGCTTTGCACCAAGGCCGTGCTGAAACGGTGCCTGGCATGTCATCAACGCTCTGAAGACGTGGTGATCTGACGAGCGAACTGGCCACTTACTCTTGACGGCCAGCTCTTCTCTAACAGTATGGGATCCGCTGCCCCATCCCATTCCTGGGCCTGATTCCCACGCCCACTGGCCCAATCCTTCCTGTTCTTGGTACAACCCCTTCCTTCTTTGGGATGATTTGGCTTCCTTGCTTATAGAGATGACATACCAATGCTTGGGAGAGACACAAGCTTGGCAGACAGAGAGCCACAAATGGACACGCTCCTGACACTCTGTCCGCGTCTGCCCCTGTACCAACCTCTTGGCCCCCTCCTGGGACCTGCTCGCCCTCGCCCACCTGCTAAGCGCGCCAAGCTCCTGCAGACTCCAGCTCGACAGTCCCTCCGGGTCTCTCGCCTCTCTCCACGGCCTTCCCCCTGCCACCTCCACCCTCCAGCCTGTCTCAGCCACCGAGCCGGCCAGGAATAGCCAGACGGGACGCGATCTGAGACCGAGTCCCCCATGAGGCCCAGCTCCCCAGGGATGGAGAGCCAGCAGGCGGCATCTCCAGAGGACTGAGATGCCCATGACAGCAGACACAGGACACGCGAGAGCGCGTCCCGCACCTCCCCTTGGAGGTGGGAGCAGAGGCAAGGAGCGACGGAAAGCAGCGGAAAGTCAGTCACCAAGCAGAACGCAGATTTTGTGAGAATGAACCTTTTTTAAAGTCTGATGCTCAGATCAAACAGAAACACACATCACACAATGCTGGGCAACAAAGCACACAGGCTCGGCTCAGCCTCCAGAGCAAAGGCAAGGCTCCTGCTGCCTCCCCAAGGGCCTCTTGGTTCCTCCTCCGGCCCCCAGACAAGGGCCGCAGGGCCCTGAGGACACGTCCATCTCGGGAAGCCTGGCCCGGCTTGCCCTGCACCTGGCGCCGGTGAACAAGGTAACCGCCGACCTCCTCTCGGTCTGGCGCACGGCGGGGAGCTGGGCACCAGACGAGTCCGCAAACCAGAGGTGCCCGCCTCCACCAAGGCCATCTCGCCTCCTCTTGGGCCGTGTGCCCTAGCCCCGTCCCTGCCTGGCTGCTACCTCGGGGACTCTGGGAGTTGCGGGGGCACCTAGAGTACAGCCCGCCCCCCTGCCCACCCCAAGACGGCACCTGGGAGCCACAGGCCCTTAGCAGCGTGGAACTGACCTGACGAGCAGGGAGGGACGCGGCCCGAGACGCACCTGACCAACACTCCCTCCCTCTCAGGACAGCAGGAGCTCCCCGAAGGTCACGGACGTGCGGACGAGGACAGCATGGAGTCTCACTTTCCAACAGCAGCGAAGCAGAAAGAGGAGGAAGGAAACCGATGGCTGTATCTGTGGCGCCCTGGGAAGGACAGAGGCCAAGGTGCTCTGTCCCAGGAGTGGCCCGTGTGATGGGTGGGTGCAGGGTGAGCAAGCGGACCAAGTTCCTTCGAACAGTTACGACTTCGAGCGGCTGGGAGGGAGCACGCTTTCCCGCACTCGCAGGACGCACCATCGAGGGGACACTCAAATAAGCTGCCTGCTGCAGGGGGCAGGGGGCACAGAGGACATGGGCTCTTTCATGAAACAGTCACAGCTTTCTCTGGAAACGACCCTTCATGGGCAGCGCTCCCCTTCCTCGAGCTGCCTGTTTTTATAGACAGGGAAGTAATACAACTGGCGTGGCCACAGGGAGCTCCGGCCGGTTCCACCCGAAGGCATGAGGGACTGGAGAGTTCTGGATGGTGTGTAGCTGCCACTCTCCGCTTCACGCCGGGCCTGGTCCAGACGCCCTCACACGGCCCCCGTGACCCTCTTGGCGGCCTGGGCTGTCCTGGTCCTTACATCAGGAACCGCGAGCCTGGGGAGCAGCTGGGAACCCACGCTCCCACTCGCAGGCACAGACATCCTGCCTTGGGTCCCCCCCAACACCCCAGCAGCCATGAGCCACGGCCGATCCCCCGTCTGACTACCATAGACGGTAGTCTGACAGGCTCCTCTATCCATGGATAGGATACTGGAGGATATTGGAGCAGCTTGCCATTTCCTCCTCCAGGGGATCTTCCTTACCCAGGGACTGAACCAACATCTCCTGCGTCTCCTGCAGTGGCCCTGAGGGGCATCTGACTCTAAAGCCTCTTTACCACTCCGCTCTGCTAAAGCTTAGACACACCCTCGGTGTTCAAGGCCCTCTTTTGTTGATTATCTAATAAAAATCTCTACCCTTCCATATCATTTTCCACTCACTGATTTATTATGCACTAGCCATTTATTCATGCAATATTTACTGAGCAGCCAGTTTTACACGAGGCTGCTGCAGGCAGAGAGGAAGCCCAGTGTCACTAGAGAGCAGAGGGGAGGACAGGAGAGGCTGCACCATGGCCCGGTGCTGAGTATGACCCAAGGAGACACAGCACGTGATCCCTGCCAGGAGGAGCTTGGTCTCAGGAATAAAGAGGCCAGCAGCAGCATCCCGGGAAGTGCGCTCCATGTAGGGTGGAGGCTGACACCCACCCCCAGCCGCACAGGACAAAGAGGAGGGCATTTCCAGAGGGACGGCTGGAAAACATCAGGAGCTGGTGCATGGAAGGTGGGCCTTTGGGGATGGGGGGTGCTGGGAGTCCCGGTTTAGGGTGTGTCTGCAGAGAGGACCGCTGCGCGGAGGCTGGATGTAGAGAGGGCGGCAAGCTCAGCAATGGGGTTTCTCCAGGCAGCGAGGGTCCACAGCTGAGCCAGCCCAACACGTGTGTTCACTGTTTCCTCAGAGAGCCTGCAGCCGCGAAGGTCTATCTCCTCTCCATCCTCAACCTGGAAGCAACTTCCCAGTGTGTTAGCTGTCTTCAGACAAGTCATCCCACCTAGAGGTGGTAGAGGCGGTTCCACAGAGGTGTACTGGCCAAGCCCTGTAGGCAGCGAGCAGAGGAGGAAGGCTGCCTGGCTCAGCACAGACCCCACCAGTCCCCGAGAGCTCCGATGGTAGGAGGTACACGTTTATATCCTCTGCTGTAAGTTGTCAAGAAGAGGCAGGGCCCCTGGAGGAGGCCTTGGGGATAAGTTCAACTCAGGGCAGGGGTGGCTTTGCAAGGCCACATGGTAGGTAGGACTGAGCCAAACCTCCATTTCCAACTTGATCAGTAATGTAGGTGCTGTTTTCATCCTGACCCGATTTCTACCCTTGAATGCACTTAAACCCAGACCCCACCCCAGAGACCCTCAGGAGGCCACTGTCCATGTTTCCCACCACATCCACAATTTCTGGTCCGTATGCAAACTGGCTGATTTGGACGTACAGACCACAGGCGTGCCTTGAAGTCTCCAGGCATGATCATCACTTTTGACATCCCTTCCCCGGCCCGCCCCAAGCTCAGCACCCTTGGTGCCTTCAGGCAGCACCTTCGTGGTCCTCGGCAGGCACTGCTGCTAACTCATCCACGGGCCCGCAGAGCACATCCCTCTTTGGAGCAAGGGCTGTGCTCCACTCCTGCTCGTGTCCCCGCCAGGCCCAGCACACGGCGGAAGGATGCCCCCGTGACTGCACATGGAGTAACCTGAATGCTACCCCAAGTCATGTATCCAGCAGGCCAGTCAACTCTGGGTGTCCAAAGTATGCCTGGCATTGGGTTTCAAAGGATGAAAAAGGTTAAAAAACCCTTTTCAAAAAGAAGATATTTTGAACACCAGCGGCTGACACTGCAGAAGACACATGGGACTTTAGGGCCACGCACCCTGACATAGAAATCTCTTATCATAATGTCATTAATTTGACTACTCCCGTTGACAAAAATCTGAGTTAAGCTTGATCAAGAAGATGACACTAATGTAGTCGGTCATGGCACTTCACAGTAAGATCTTCAAGCCAGCACAAGCTGCAATCACAACGGGACCATCCATCACCGATATAATCCTTTCATAATTGCTTCTAAGCTCTGGGTCATTACATTTAAGACTGAAAGACCAAGGAGGAAGAGAGCGGTGAAGCGTTGTAATTAGGAGAGAAATTAGAGGACCAGGGTGGGGAGGCACATAGGAGGGGAGTGGAGAACCGTGTCCCTCACCAGTTCCCCCAGAAACTTGGGGGACACGGAAGAAGTTTCTGAAACAGGAAGGAGGTAGAAGCAGGGAAGATGCAAGAAGACCAGGGAGGACTGCTGACGACCTAGAAATAAGACTGCTTTCCAGGCGAGGCGACCGTACACACAGGGCTTCAAGAACAAGATGTAACAACCGTCGCACAACATGCTCGGTTACATTCAGCCACGAGCCTCTCGATCGCCTCCGTGGAGCTAGACACGTGCTAGGAGTGGAGGGAAAGAGACGAAGGACAAGGCTGTCCCTGATCGCAGGAAGCTCAGGCTCTAACCCGGGGCACCGATCTCAAAGGAAATTACAGCAGGCGGGTGCTAACCGTAGCAACAGGAAGTGTGCGCACAGCACAGGGAAGGCAGGAGCTACTCATCTTAGAAACGCAGCCTGTAGCGAGGAGGAGAGCACCAACGCGGGAACGAACACCCTCGGGGCGGGGGCGAGTTGCTGGGTGAGGCAGTATCTGGACACATCTACAAGGCACCCCTCTGGGCACAGGGTGGGTGTTCAGGATACTTGCGTGCGTGTGTTCTGAGTCTCTTCAGTCATGTCCAACTCTGTGGGACCCCAAAGACTGCAGCCCGCCAGGCTCCTCTCTCCATGGGGTTCTCCAGCAAGAATACTGGAGTGGGTTGCCATGCCCTCCTCCAGGGGGCCTTTCTGACCCAGGGATGGAACTCACATCTCCTATGTCTGCTGCACTGACAGACGGGTTCTTTGGCACCACCTGGGAAGCCCTCAGGAAACGTGAGATCGCAAAGGCTGTGAGGGGGAAGGAAAGGCCGCAGGGAAGTGAGGACCTGAGCTGGAACCTGAAGGAGCCTCGAGGAGCATGAGGCGGGTACGGCGGTCCCAAGCAGAGCGGCAGGGGCACAGGCCACGAGGGGTGGCCAGACACCGAGAGCTGGAGGTGGATGGGGTGAAGAGGTGGGCGCAGAGCGCACGCCCGCTGTGCGAGGCGAGGGTGGGCTTCTATTCCCGAGGCCACGAGGAACACGAAAGGGCTTAGAGCAGGGCAAGTGCTACCCTGTCTGCCTTTTAGAAAGGCCATGCCGGCCACAGAGCAAAGTGCACCTCTCAGGAGACACTGTGGCCAACTCTCAGAGGCAGGAAATTCACGCCCAAAAGCAATCGTCACTCCCCTGGGGACAGGCCGCTCTACATGTGACACGTCCTCTTCTCGTGACGATTTCGGAACAATCCAGTTAAGCACTCAACTAAAGGCTCATTTTTCCTCCTTTGAGAGGAGGTAAAAAGCGCACAGAGCACGAGGGAGGGGATGAGTCACTGCTTTGGCGCTGTCATTATTTTATTGACGCTGATGGCTGTAATTTACAAATTTGGGGAGCCATTACACTGAGCCGCAGCTCGCTCTCGGGCTCTAAAATTGATTCATGGCGCTATTGTTTTTAAAGACAGCAAACGCCTGCTGTGACTGCGAGGGTAAGCTACCCCTGGCTGTGCTCCGAGGTGGGGCGCACCCTCCTGGCAACAGCTGACGAGTGTGGTGGCCCTCAGGGCAGGGCTGGCCGGTGTGGACTTGGTCTCCTAGGACAGGAACCGTACGGGCTGGTGGGCAGGGAGGGGACGACCGCCACTGCTTCCAAGTATCCTTAACGGCTCCTGGGGCGCCCTGGAGAGGAGGCAGGCCGAGCTGGGGTGCCGAGTGGGCGGGGCTCAGGCTATTGCATGTCCCTCGATGCTGCCAGAGTCCACGTGCAGAGAAGCTGTCCTGCACCCTCATTCTGCACCGAGAGGAGCGCGGCACCGCGGGAGAAGGGGATCCTTGGAGCCTGAGAGTCTTGCTAACTTACCCTACGCACTTACCCTAACTTACCCTACGTCCTTTTTTCTCACTCAGACCAGTTCCCTTGTCTGTAAAGGAGGATGACAGCATGTTTTTACACGCTGACTGTGTCAGGACAGGACGAGATGACCCACATGAAGCACTGGGCACACGGCTGGAACAGGATGGCAGCTTTACTGTGTGCCAAGCGGCGAGAAACCTAAACCTACAGGGAGCGAAACAGCCTCCAGCACGCTGCCTCACAGGCCTGAGCGAGAAGCAAAGGCGGGCTTGAGCCCTTCTTTCTTCAGAGGGATTTGGAAACTACTTAAGACTTGTGCTAAGAAACACAACATCAAATGTACATTGTCTCCACGGGGAGAAAGAGAACCCTCCCAAGACCTGCAAAGACCCACAGTGCACTGGTAACTCACCTCCCGTGATCCAAGCGCATTAGTTTCCGGAAATCATTGGTAATTTGAAATCCCATCTGCATGGTAATTTCCGAGCTTACAAAATTCACAAAAACCTACTTTCTCACAAAAATCCCATGAGATGGTTACCACTGATCTCGCTTCACCCATCTGGCTCATTTTTCCTCCTTTGAGAGGAGGTAAAAAGCGCACAGAGCACGAGGGAGGGGATGAGTCACTGCTTTGGCGCTGTCATTATTTTATTGACGCTGATGGCTGTAATTTACAAATTTGGGGAGCCATTACACTGAGCCGCAGCTCGCTCTCGGGCTCTAAAATTGATTCATGGCGCTATTGTTCTTTAAAGACAGCAAACGCCTGCTGTGACTGCGAGGGTAAGCTACCCCTGGCTGTGCTCCGAGGTGGGGCGCACCCTCCTGGCAACAGCTGACGAGTGTGGTGGCCCTCAGGGCAGGGCTGGCCGGTGTGGACTTGGTCTCCTAGGACAGGAACCGTACGGGCTGGTGGGCAGGGAGGGGACGACCGCCACTGCTTCCAAGTATCCTTAACGGCTCCTGGGGCGCCCTGGAGAGGAGGCAGGCCGAGCTGGGGTGCCGAGTGGGCGGGGCTCAGGCTATTGCATGTCCCTCGATGCTGCCAGAGTCCACGTGCAGAGAAGCTGTCCTGCACCCTCATTCTGCACCGAGAGGAGCGCGGCACCGCGGGAGAAGGGGATCCTTGGAGCCTGAGAGTCTTGCTAACTTACCCTACGCACTTACCCTAACTTACCCTACGTCCTTTTTTCTCACTCAGACCAGTTCCCTTGTCTGTAAAGGAGGATGACAGCATGTTTTTACACGCTGACTGTGTCAGGACAGGACGAGATGACCCACATGAAGCACTGGGCACACGGCTGGAACAGGATGGCAGCTTTACTGTGTGCCAAGCGGCGAGAAACCTAAACCTACAGGGAGCGAAACAGCCTCCAGCACGCTGCCTCACAGGCCTGAGCGAGAAGCAAAGGCGGGCTTGAGCCCTTCTTTCTTCAGAGGGATTTGGAAACTACTTAAGACTTGTGCTAAGAAACACAACATCAAATGTACATTGTCTCCACGGGGAGAAAGAGAACCCTCCCAAGACCTGCAAAGACCCACAGTGCACTGGTAACTCACCTCCCGTGATCCAAGCGCATTAGTTTCCGGAAATCATTGGTAATTTGAAATCCCATCTGCATGGTAATTTCCGAGCTTACAAAATTCACAAAAACCTACTTTCTCACAAAAATCCCATGAGATGGTTACCACTGATCTCGCTTCACCCATCAGGCACAGGTTCACAGGGGTGAAGCCCTATGCAGTGCACGGGGGTGCCCTCCTCTCCCCAGAAGCAGAACCCCGAGGGCTCGATGGTCCACAGAGGAGCCAGCAGCGGGCACAGGACACGAAGTTCAAGCTGGAACAGAAACCAAGCTTCAGGACAGGGAGAGCCAGCTCTCCTCCGGCCTTCTGGAGAGTGGCAGAGAAACACACACACTGCGCCTTGACACACACACTGCAAGCACCTGACGCCGGACACCGCTGGTGAGTCTGCAGTGAACCAGTGTCCTTCATGAAACTGTTACAGCCCCAGAGGGGTCCTCGGGTCCCAGCTGGGCGGGCCGAGGAGTCCGTCATCTCCATGCCCTTCACTGATAACTGTCTGCGGGCTCTGCCCAGCCCCAATCGCCTCTTTCTTGGGAACCCGTGCTCCTATCACTAACGGGCAATGCCACCAGGAGCCATGGTCGCCACTGTCGAACTTTCGCCCCATGGGCCCCAGGCAGCAGGACCGGGGGAGGACAGCCAAGAGACGCTGAGCCCAGAAGACACTTCCTCCTGGAAGTACGGGGCTGGAGGCCGAGGCAATGGTCAGGCAGAGCTGCCGCGCCACCTGGGGCCCGTGGTACACGGCTACTGCAGGGACCACGCAGTTAGAGACGCAGAGGAGACGGTGAAAGGAGAAAAGCAAGGAGGGGCGAGAGACTGCCAGGAGAGCAACGGCAGGCGCCGGGCTGGTGGGGCCTTTCCACCCAGTCCAGCAGCAGCCTGGCTCCGCGGTGCACCTGCCCTGGGTTCCAGGGGGCACCCGCCTCTCCCCCAGTGCACACCCTCTTGCGCTTATGACGGCTTGAGCGATTTTGCCAATGATGATCAAGAGTCTTAACTGAGACAGGCCCCTTCCGGGTGTAGTCACGCCAAAGCCACCTGAAGTTTAAGGGGCTCCAGGAGCCCCCAGGCCACAGCTGTGTTGGAAGAGACAGGCAAGGAGCCAAAGCACACAGGGGGCTTTTGCCCCAGGGGCACTGCGGCGGGGCCAAGGGAGGGTGGGGGCGGTGGAGGGAAGGAGGCCCGCCCCCACACCCCGCCAGCGCCCCAGCCTGCAGCCAGCCAGCACATGGCAGGAGGGCTGTGGTTTGGAACTGAGTTCAGGAAACCGAGGCTAATTTTATCCACAGCCTGAGAAGACTCATCAAGAGGATGAATCGGCCAAACAAGATGCAACACATGATGAAGCAAAGCCGGAGTCCATTCAGGATCACCCCAAGAATGGCTCCTCCCAGGCTCCCTCAACCTGGGCCCCTACCATCCAGCCCAGGCCACACTGTGGGCTCTCCACTGCCCCAGCCCAGCCGAGCCCCGCCCCCAGCCCGAGGCTGCCTGGCACATCCCTACTCCTTCAAGTGCAGCGCCCCCTATGTTCCTCCACTCTCCAGCTCCAGCAATGTCATCTAAGTGAATGCAATCCCCTCACGACTGTGACATCATTCGGTCACCACACAGACACGTCTCAGCTGATACAAATATTCCCAGATTAGAGGCTAAGAAAGTGCAGTGAGAAGACATCAGTAACTTCTCCGGGGGCACTCGGCTGAGAGGTGAAGCCGGGGCTTTAGCCAGGTCTTTTGATTCCAAAGGGACTTCCCAGGTGGCTCAGTAGTAAAGAATCTGCCGGCCAATGCAGGAGACCTAAGGGATGTGAGTTCACCCCAGGATGCCTAAGAGAAGGAAATGGCTATCCACTCCAGTATTCTTGCCTGGAGAATTCCATGGACAGAGAAGCCTGGCAGGCCACAGTCCATAGGGTCACAAAGAGTTGGACATGACTGGGCAGGCGTGCGCACACACACACGCTGACTCCAAACCTTCCACCTCCTGCCACGAGGCCTCCCACATGTCACGTCCTTGCAGATTAGTTTAAGCCAGAAGGGAACTCCCCCTCCTCTTGCCTGGGCACCTGCAGAATTACGCACCTGCCAGCTCCACCTGTATCTCTGCCCACACCCACCTCAGCACCTGCAAGACTCAGTTCCTTGACTTGCGTCTTACTCCGACTCCTAGTTTCATGTAGCCAGTACTCAACAAACGCTGGGGAGGTGGGTGAAGATCACCGTGGATGTTTCTCAAGGAAACCCCCAGGTTTGCAGCATGTGGAAGTTTGGCCTTGGTCTGGGTGGGACCACAGGTTCCATGAAAGGAGTTGGCGTGGCCCCACCCTGAACTGGGTAACTTCCATCCACACCCATGAAACAGAAATTAAGGCAAACTTGGGCTCCAGCGCTCCCTGCCACTCAAACCACGGTGTGACTCCTTTTCCCAGCCGGACCTGAGCTTGTGATGAAAAGCACAGCAACACTGCCAGCCCCTGTCTTCAGTAACTGGAAAAAGAGATCGTCAGCATGCCCTGATTCACGAGCTTCCGAGTTCATTAATATAATACAGACAGCCTCTCCCAGAAAGGCATGTTAAAAAGACCTCGCTTTTAACATTTTCGGTTCCATCCAGCTTCACTGCACTATTAATACTTTGCTTTCACCACTCGCTCATTCATCCTTTTCATTAATGCAATCAAAATTGATGACGGACAACAAACACCTGCAACACTCTGAAATGCCAAGGTGCAGACTGTTAAAGTCTGGGGATGAGACAGACACGTGGGAACCTGGAAGGGGTCTACATGGCACCACTTGGTCGAGAAGAGGTGGGCCGTCCCCAGGGCGTCGAGGAGCCGCCAGTGAGGAGAAAGCTTTGCATCGTGCCTTTGCGGGCACAGAGCTTCCCTTGTGGCTAAGCTGGTAAAGAATCTGCCCACAATGCAGGAGACCCTGGTTCGATTCCTGAGTCAGAAGATCTGCTGGAGAAGGCACAGGCTACCCACTCCAGTATTCTAGCCTGGATGCAGAGTCAGACATGACCGAGCAACCTGCCCTTCACTTCACTTTCTGTGGGCACCGCGGGGCTTCAGGGTTGCGGGACCTTGGGACACATAGAGACGGTGTCGAGACACAGGCACAAAGGAGAGGATGGGTGGACCATGAGACACTGGCAACTCAAGGGCTGCAGGAGTCACAGTCAGACCCTCCTGGGAGGAGAGGACCCTGGCAGGGAGAGCTGGGTTGGCTGGGCCTGAGTAAAGAGGGGCAGTGGCCCACAGTGGGACATGTCGCCGTGGCTCAGGAAGAGGCAGAGGGCCCGGCAGAGCAGCAACGGCAACACAAGATGGAGTTCAGGGAGTCGACTTGGTGTTCTCGCCAATGTTCTATTTGTGGGCACGCTGAAGCTAAGAAGACATAAGAACGCCTTCCTCAACGATCAATGCAAAAAAATAGAGGGAAAAAAAAGAATGGGAAAGACTAGAGATCCCTTCAGGAAAATGAGAGATACCAAGGGAACATTTCATACAAAGATGGGCTTGATAAAGGACAGAAATGGTATGGACCTAACAGAAGCAGAAGATATTAAGAAGAGGTGGCAAGAATACACGGAAGAACTGTACAAAAAAGATCTTCAAGACCAAGATAATCACGATGGTGTGATCACTCACCTAGAGCCAGATATCCTGGAATGTGAAATCAAGTGGGCCTTAGGAAGCATCACTACGAACAAAGCTATTGGAGGTGATGGAATTCCAGTGGAGCTATTTCAAATCCTGAAAGATGATGCTGTGAAAGTGCTACACTCAACATGCCAGCAAATTTGGAAAACTCAGCAGTGGCCACAGGACTGCAAAAGGTCAGTTTTAATTCCAGTCCCAAAGAAAGGCAATGCCAAAAAATGCTCAAACTACCACACAATTGCACTCATCTCACACGCTAGTAAAGTAATGCTCAAAATTCTCCAAGCCAGGCTTCAGCAATACATGAACCATGAACTTCCAGATGTTCAAGCTGGTTTTAGAAAAGGCAGAGGAACCAGAGATCAAATTGCCAACATCCACTGGCTCATGGAAAAAGCAAGAGAATTCCAGAAAAACATCTATTTCTGCTTTATTAACTATGCCAAAGCCTTTGACTGTGTGGATCACAATAAACTGTGGACAACTCTGAAAGAGATGAGAATACCAGACCACCTGACCTGCCTCTTGAGAAACCTATATGCAGGTCAGGAAGCA
>SJYC01040763.1:0-24495 GCA_006408675.1 Madoqua kirkii
TGGGTTCTGGAAGGCAGGGGAGGGGCTTTCCTGGGACAAGCGCGGGCTTTAAGGAAAAGACTGACAGAAGCAGCTGTCTTAGAGAGAGAGACCCACTACGACAATAAAACAAAAGGGACATGCTAGGAGATTTCAGCCAGGAAGACGATCAATTACTGCGGGGGAGTGGGGAGACCGGTCACGTTCTCCGCCTTCCTGTGAGGTTCCTGTAATGTGGAGAAGAAGGCAGCGACGCTCACCGGGCCCTAAAAGAAGGGGAGTTGGTACTGGGGTGCCTGTGGGGCAGGGTTGGAAGGGAGAATAGACGGAGGGACCTGGTCTGGGAAAATCAGGTTCCCCCCAGAAAATGCCCTGAGGCTTCCCTGATGGCTCAATGGGTAAAGAAACTGCCTGCAATGCAGGAGAACATGAGACGCAGGTCGATTCCGGGGTCGGGAAGATCTCCTGGAGGAGGAAATGCACCCCACTCCAGTATTCTTGCCAGGGAAACCCCAAGGACAGAGAAGCCTGGCGGGCTACACTCCATGGGGTCACGAAGCGTCGGACAGGACTGAGCAGGAGCACAAAACCAGGCGGCCAGCGGGGGCCACAGTCGGGGACAGGGCGGAGCGGGCTGCCGGCCGGGTGGGCGGGGGCTGCTCAGCACCCCTCACGGCGCCATCACACTCCCTACTGCACACCTCGTGCTCGGGACCTGCGGGCAAGGGCTGGTGAGACACTCTGGAAAGGGCCAGAAGCAACGAGAGCCCTAATGCTGGACTCCAGGAACTTAGAGCCGAGGGCCTGGGAGAACTCCAGGCGAGGTGGGGGAGGAGGAGGGACAGCAGTCAAGGCTTCAGGAGGAAGCAGCGTCTGAGCTAAGTCTAGAAGGGCAATCGGACCCCAAGGCGCGGGCGACAGGGAGCGTGACAAGCGGCAGTGAGCCCAGCGACAGCCAGGGAGGCGGCCACTGGGGAGCACCACGACCACACTCAGACCCGGGGTTGGCAGCGCAGCGCGCACCGTCCACACCCGGACCCTGGCTGTGGCCGCGCGGGTGTGTTCTCCTGCACTGCAGGCAGGTTCTTTACCCACTGAGCACACCCTCGGATCCAGATGCATCAGGACACTTGCTGGGCACCCACCAAACACAGACCTGCCTGTGCCTCCCCCAGGCCATGCCACGCCCTGTCTGAGCGCAGGGATCTCCAGCGAGAGATGCAGCGTCTGCCACTCCTGACCGGCGGAGCCTTCCGCCCACTGGGCACAGGTCCCTCAGAGGAGTCGTGCCCCGTGACATCTGGAGAGAACCTGCTTCACTGCTGCGTCTCATTCAGCCTGTGAAGCCGGTACTGGTAGCTCTACTCTGCACAGGAAAAACGGAGGCTGAGTGATATTACGTATTTTGCCCAAGATGGCACTTCCAAATCCACGTGTGTCTGATTCTGGAATTTGGGCTTTAACATATCACGTAGGGTCTCCCTGAGTGTTGGCACGCGCGTGGCAATGTCACTGTCGTACCACGGAGGCAATGATTCAAACAGCAGCTGACGCTTGGGCAGCAAAGATCGATGCAGGAGGCGCCGTTTCTCCGCTTGGACACAGTCTCTCTATGCTATTTTAAGAAAGCTTAGAAGAGGCCAGAAGGACGCGGCACACCCTGAAGGCCCTTTCCAGAAGCTGCCTCTGCTGGCTCTGTGATCTGCCCGACATTCTCTCGGTGCACCTCCGTGCCCCTCTCTGCACTTGTTGGAATTAATGGTGACCTTCAGTTCAGGCTGTGCTGATTTCAGAGGGCAAGGGGCCGGCTTCTCCCCCTTGGCCGACGCTGCCCCCGAATGGGAACAGGAGCTCAGAACAATGAGCGCATCCTGCCTCGTCTGCTCAGGGTCTAAACCAGCAGAAATACAGACTGACAGGAATGTAGCCAGTGTGCTATGCCTTAATGAGAAAGAGACAAGTGGTTATAAAAAACACACACACACGCACGCACAAAAACGAAGGAAAAAGGAGAGGAGAGAGGAAGTCTGGCTTCAGACTCAGCAGCAGTCAAGCCCGACCCCGGTGGGCGGCGACGGCTGTAGCCAAGGTCACGGGCCAGGCGCACTGGCTGGGGGCACAGAGCTGGGTCGGCGCACAGGCCCGCCTGGACCACAAAGGCGCCCAGCGGGCTCACTCCTCAGTGGCATCACAGCCTGGGAGCAGCCACACAGGACTCCTGGGGACAGGAGATGGCACAGACATCCATGCCGCATGCGTCCTAGAGAGAGCAGCCAGAGAAAGAGTCCAGAAGCAAAGGGCAGCACAGCTCGAGCATCCCAGACCCATGACTCCAACAGGCCCAGAGGTCCTGGGAGGACAAGTCAAGGACTGGCAGGCGCCGGTGGCCCCGTTCCCTCTGCCGGGGTGGTCCAGCCCTGCCCTTCCTGGCGCCCTCCCACCCAGACATAAGGCCCATTCCGACTCCGTGACACTTTTCTTAACACCTCCCAAGATGGTAGGTATCACCCTGCCTTGCAGTGAAAGTTTCACCTTGACTACACTGTGCTCCTAACAATTTTCTCCTAAAAACAGCTACGGGGCTTAGGATCCAGTATTTCCACTCTGAGGTTAATGTCCAGCAAAAAACATGTAAATATGTGAAGCAAAAGGACCCAAGAACATCCATCCCGCACTCTTACATAATAGTCCTGAACAGGAAATAACCCAAAGGCCCATCAGCAGTAGAATGATGAGTCAGATTCCGGAAAAACTGCAGGTTTTAGGAGGTAATTTACGTGAACCTCACAGACAGGCCAGATGACCGACGGCGCAAGACTCCAGAGCAGGGTGACCGCGGGGCGGGGTGGTGACTGGGCAGAGCCCCACGGGGAGGGCCTTCGATCATTTTCCAGGAGGGTACTGGGCTCGGAGCCACTGTGACGGGTGGCCTCTGGCACTCAGGAACGAGAATTTAAACCAAGGGGTTTTTTCACAACAAAGGCTGTTTGATACTTTCACTGGACTATGGACACCAGTAAGCACCGTGTTATCTGTGGCCCTCACTACCTAGAGCGCGAGCTCCCTGAGAGCAGACAGTTCCTGCGTGGGACTGTGCTCTTCCCTGCCTGGGAGGATGCGGGTGCACGGCTCCAGTTGAGTTCTTATATGTAAGAGTTCAAAGGCATCAGGAAAGTGGACTACCCCTTAGAAGCTGGATGACAGATGTAGGGTTGCTCATTGAATTATTCTCGTTATCTTTGTGGTATATCTCAAGAAGTTACTAATGTTTTAAAAAACCCACTCCACCAAAGGGAAAACAATCAATGATTTCTTAACTTCATTTTCATCTGTTCATTCATTCAGCACTCTCGGCACCTATTATAAGCCAAGATCCTCAGGTCAGTTCCAGCCCCGCAGGCGCTCAGAGCCTGCTGGTGGGGTACTGAGAGAGGAGGCCGGGAAGAGCAGGACCACCAAGGGTCAGGAGAGTGGGACCACCAAGGGTCAGGAGAGTGGGACCACCAAGGGTCAGGAGAGTGGGACCACCAAGGGTCAGGAGAGCGGGACCACCAAGGGTCAGGACCATGCCCGGTGGAGGCAGCAGCATCAGGGGGCGCTCACAGGCAGGGACAGGTAACCAACTCTGTGCTGGGCAGGCAGGGAGGTGGGCACAGAGGACTTCCTGGAAGCAGACCTATCCTCTCATGTGGATGGACCACTCGTGGAACCCAGAGCTGCTCCTTCTCCATTTTATCCAAGGTAATGAAAGCCAAACAGCAAGGCCTGGAATTCCGACATCCCAGCAGTGGTCCTCCTACTAGACCCACAAACATCTCATCCCAGGCTGCCAAAGGCCACTGCACCTAACCAGTTCCCTCCAGAGGGACACATCCTCCAATTAAGTCATGAGTTCTAATTATCAGGGTCACCTCCTTTTTCTGCTGGTGCGTGTATGTTCATGTCGCTTACCACCTTGCTCCCCACCATAATACCTGGCGTTTAACCAGAGCACAGAAATATGAAAGACAATTCGCTTCGACTAAACAACACTCTCATATACCAACTGAGAAAAAATTCAATGCATCTCAGAATTTCCCCAGCAATACTGCAGAGCCCACTATCTTTCTGCCTCCAGAATCCTGCCACAATATTCACGTACCTGCCTTCATAAAGCAGGAGACAGACCAAGTCAATTTTTCCCCTCAATCACCGGTAATTCCTCAGCTTGGCACTCTGCCTCCCTTGATCCAGTCCGTGGGATCCTTGCAGCCTCAGCACCCATGAGACTGCCTCCAGGGACTGGCTCATGCTACAGTCACTGCCCCGTAGGCTGAGCACTGCCACACACTCCCCTCAGCCAAGACTTTACCCCACCCATCCTGATTAGCATTAATCCTTGAGGATCGGCCCACGTGGCATCTTTCATATTTCTACAGAGCACTTCTGTTCTCTCGGTAATGCTGATATTGTTCTTCACTCCAGAGTAATGGCTTGCTTGTTTGCTCTTCCAACTCTAAGCTACCTGTGGGTAGGAGAACCAATCCCATTTCTAACACAGCACAATGAGGGTTGGTTAAAATGGGGGGGGTTGGGGGGGCGGAGTCTACTTATCTGATTATGTCTCTGCTTCCTTTCAACCCAGTGACAGATGAATCCTTCCAGGCAAATCAGGACTGAAATTACATCCCAAGCAATGCCAGTTTTAGGGCTTGTCATTGTGGCATTCCAGTTAATCAATGAGTATTAATAAAGAGATGCTTGCATTGTTTAAATAGGTAAGTTGCAAAGCCAGAGAAATCACAGGTAGCGAAGCAGGAAGGATGGGTCTTAAGGCACTGAGGCTTCTTTCTCCTCACGTGCAAGTCCATATTCACATTTAGTAGATGATTTTAACACCCTGGTGCTCAGCAATGGCTACAAAACCAACTTCATTGCACTGCTTTTTTTAAGGGCAAGGAGGAGCCGCTACTAATATCGATCACCCGCATTCCCATTCATTCGTCGAGTTTATTCACTGCTTAAGCATAAAGTGCACTCCGTTTTTGTCTCCATTTCAGAGCACATGGATGCATTCAAACACTGCTGAGCACCCTGGGGGAGCGAAGCATACCAACCAGGAGACTCTTCCAAGGCAAAAGGGTTAATGGTAACTATGGCAACCGTCTCCAGGAATAGCATCATCTGCAGCAGCATTCACGCTGGGCCAGTCGACAGGATGGTTATAAATATACCTATTAGCAGCCTGAGCTGAATCTTTAAACAGCACTGTTGGGAGAAGGGATGCCTAAAAATAGCTCCACACGACTGCATTTGAAGACGTGTCCTCAGAAACACTGCATCTCGTGCACAGGCTCACACACGAACAGAACGAGCTTTCATTTTCTTCCTCCCGTGTGCCGAGAAGTGAACGCTGCAGGAGCACAATAGAATACGCGACACTCGATGCCTTCGGCTGTCACTGCAACGTTCTGTAAAGCCAGCCCCCAGAGCACAAAGGGGGTCCAGCTTCGCAACTGACTGGAGCCACGGCCCCAGCGCCTCGTGAGCGGGCGGCTCCCCAGTGGGCCCCACGGGTCACGCTCGCCGGGAGGGCCGCCCCTACAGTGACCCCATGTGGAGGGGGGAGGGCCAGGGTGGACAGCGGCTCCTGAGAAGGGATGCCCGTCCCCGCCCTTGCTCCACGCCAGGTTCAGAGGCCATGTCTGTGCAGTCTTCCCTGATTCCTGCTACTTTTACCTGGAGGGACATCTCACCCATGCTCTTCCTAAAATATGGGTTATTTTCCACATAGGTGCAGGGAGCTCAGAACCGGAGAGCTGCAGGCTTGCATTTCAGCTCAGCCACACTGTTAGTTGACTTGCATAAATAAATTAGTCTCTCCAAAACTTCATTTCCTCATTTATGAAAAGGCATCATGAGATGCCTACTGGAGATCTACGGAATAAATCAGAGCAGGAGAGAAAGACGCCCAGCGTCTGGGGCACACAGCTAGGGAGTTTTCATCCTGTGTGCTGCTCTCCCCTACTCACACGGAAGACAGGGACCACGTCCCCACAACTCTGCATCCCCACAGCCTGGTGACCAGCGCGGGGGCAGCTGCCAGGGAAACGGACGCGGGAGTCACCGCAGCCCCTCTTGCCCCAGGACACGGGCACAGAGTGGCACCGCCACGCGGCCGCCTGCCCTGCGTGCCAACCGTCACGATTCCTCCACCATCCCACCAGTCAGAAAAGAGATGAAGCCATTCCAGCTGCAGTCCTAAAGGACACAGGCAATAGAACGCATGCGGGAAGGAAGAGATATCACAAAGAGGCGCGAGGACATGCACCACAGCCCTGGAAGAGCAGCGGGCGCCCCGCAAGGAGCTCTGGACCCGAGGGCCCCGCCCCGCGCCTGCCCACAGACGGGGACCCACGTGAGGGTTCTCAGCCCAGCAGGTCTCACTTACCTGGTGCGTGAGCCTCGGTCTCCATTCTTAGGAGACGCAGGGTCTGCCTCACAGAGGTGTGGGGAAGCTGTCTGAGATACCGCAGAGCAGAAGGTGCTGGGTTTGCTTCTCCCGACCCTCGGGCCAAACCCCTAGGACCCTTCTCTCTGGCCCGGCTCAGCCAAAGAAGGAAAGACAGGAGACCCAGGTGCAGTTGGAGGGGAGGCTGGGTTCTGGTTCCCCAGCCCAGTGGGGCTGAGTGCCCACAGCCCTGCCCAGCTGTGCTTCCAGCAGCTCCCAGAAGGCTCTGGTAACATGATTCCTCCCCCAGGAAGTGCCAGCTCCCCTACCCCACCCCACCACACACACAGACCATTCTCTAACTTCTGACTGATTCCCACATCCATGAACAACCCCCGTCCAGGCTGGGTACCAGTCCTCTGCTGGTGATGCGTGCTGGTCACACCTCTCTCTCTGTGTGCTTAACTCTCTGGTACCAATTTTGTTTATCGTATTCCAATTCTCTTTTTGCTCCACATGTCTGATCAAATGTTTCAGTATCATTTCTGAAAGGTTCTGACTTTCTCCCACAGATTTAGGATGACCCCCATCATTCCATAACCCATCAACTCTAAAATTCTCATCAGGACATTTTTATAAAACTATGTTAGGTCTGCCATCTGGCTGACAACAATTATAAGACATCATATGTTGTAAGATGAATGTGTATTTCAGAGACAACACAAAGGTACATCTTAGAATTAATGAGATTGGGGCTGTCAGATTTCCCCATACCTATGGGGGATCTGATGTGGACCCTTCTGTTTCTTTTTACAAAATGTGTCTGTGTCTGTACGTTTATCAGATGTTTTAATTACTCTTGTTTCATAAGCCTTAATACTTCACAGGGCAAGATTCCTTGACTTGCTCACATTTTTCAGCTGTCCTGGATATTCCTGGCTCATTCTCCTTTCATTAGAAATTCTAACATTAGCTTGTCAGGCTCATCTGAAAACTCCTTTTGGAATTCTGTTAGGAGTGATATGTGACTCACAGATAAACCTGGGATTGAGCTGACATCTTCACAACACTGAGTCTTCCCAACCACAAACATGGAAAATAGTTCAGGATTTCACCAGGTCTGCTTCTAAGGTTTGTAATCCTCTTCATAAAGATCACACTTACATTGTTAAGATTTTTTTTTTCTAAGTACATTGGAGTATCTATGGATCTCGTGAATGGGAATAATTTAAATTGCATTTTCTAATTATTTTCATAGATATGCTATTAATTTTTTTAATCCTGAATCAAGAAAGCTTATTGAATACTTACCAATTCTATAACAGATGTCTGCAGGTTCTCTTGAATTTTCCTTATAAATGATCTGATCATCCACAGAGACAGTTTCATTTCTTCCATTCTAACACAAAACAGGATCTCATGTTTTACGTGTCCTTACTGCATGAGCACTGAGACAATCTCCAGTGGGGACACTGACAGCAGGCAGCCCTGGCTCATTCCCGACTCTGACTTAAAGGTAATGTGTCACGGGACTCTGTCGGTGGGGCAGTGGTTGCGAATCTGCCCTGCAACAAGGGAGCAGAGGTTCAACCCCTGGTTGGGGAATTAAGATCCCACACGCCTCGGAGCAAACAAGTTCACGTGGCACAACTACCGAGCCTGGGCGCCACCACTTGAGAGTCTGTGTGCCAAGGCCAGAGAGCGCAGGCAGCACGGCAAAAGCGACCCCACGCGCTGGAACCATGGCCCGAGGGCGCCAAATAAAGAAGCGGATGAACAAATGAGAGTTACGAGCCGAAAGTTTTGCAGTGTCCTGTGGATTTCCCATAGATACCTTTTATTAAGCTAACATTGCTCCCTTGAAGTCTTATTTTACTGAGAGCTGTTAGAAATACATGTTGGATTTTATTTAATTTTCTGTATCTATTCACATAGTTTTTCCCTCAATTAATCTGCTAGTATGGCCCATAACACTGAGAGATTCTCTGACATGGAACCATCCTTGTATCTTTAAGACAAAGTCTACTTGGTCGTGACTTTTATTCCTTTGATGCCCGGCAGGATTTGCTTTGGTAATGTTGTATTTGGGTTTATTTTATTTGATTTTCAGCACTGTGCTAAAATCCTTGCCACCACTGAAACTTTGCAGTCCAAAACACAACTAACGGCTTAGTACTTGTTTTTTTATATTTATCTTTTACTTTAATTCACAGTGGTAATTCTGCTTTTCTCCTCTCAATTGTTTTTTTCTTTTCTGTTCTTGCTGAAGCTCTTTTCCTGACAAGGATGAATCAAAGCAGGACCTGACCAAGCCTGGAATTCCACACCAACTCCCTGTCCGCAAGTCCATCTTTACTGGCTCTCCTTCGCGCAACCTTTACCTAAATTCAGTACGTATTCCCTTAAATGGGACAAGTCTATAAAAGGCCCTGGTAGAGTATCCAATTAACAAACTGCCAAATGCTCAATACACTACTTGCATTTTCAAAACCAACTTTCTTCAAAAACAAAGCATTTGGAAATGTTACGTTGTTAAGAAATTTATGAGGATACACTCAGCAAATTCTTCACCAGCTTCTCAATTCTTCTACATCCAGACTTCCCAAATCCCTTCTCTGCATCGCACCATGCTGACCTGACTGTGCAGGGCAGCTGTACGGGCCACGACACACGCGTGCCACTCACCACAGCAGGCACCTATCTGCCCACTCCTACCAGGGCGGGTTACAGGGGTTTGGTGCAGGACTAAACTCTACACTCAGCCTCCTAGAAGAGGTGTCAACAAGCACCGTGAATGCAGGAGGGGAGGGGTGGCATGTTCATGGGGGTGTACACAGTACCTGCTTTCCCCCTCAACTGATATTCAAGCCAATGAAAGGATCCCCATTAAAAAAGAAGCTCCTAGAAACCTCTATTTAAGACTTTTCTTTTCAGACCTACACTGTGATATTTTATCATTAATTCAAGCTTTTAAATGCTACCTCCACCTTGATAATATGGATCTTGCCAGCCTCTCCTACGTTACTCTGCCTCTTATACTTTATGACAGAAAATCACAAAGGAGTGTCCTTGCAGTTCATCACAAGCAGGCTCTGGAACTACCTACCCCGTCGTTAATCGTCTCCATCGCCTTGGGCACATTCTTAACAGCCACAGGCCTCAGCTTTCTTAGAGGATTAAAACTGGGGGTAAGAGCACTCACTCATTCTGCAGTATAATTCTGGTAACTAAATGCACTGAAGTAGGCAAAATTACCCGTCATGTAACAGAGGCGCTCCGTAAGGACCGGTTTCCTTCCGTGTCTACTCAAACACCCACTTCTTTCTTTCTGATGGACTGCCTTCCTGTCTCCCTTTTTGGGGTCCATGCCGTATCAACAACAGACAGCTACTACTTCCTTACTCCCTCCTACCCAGTCGAGTAGGAACTAAGCAGAAAACCCAACGCCGCATGAGCGCTCCACTGGCAAGAACCTCCTACATCAGCCTCCCTCCCCTGCTCCAGCCACAACACGGTCCCTCTTGCTCACTGTACACGCAGTGGGTTCTTCCCTTTAGTGGGGCAGCATGTATTGTGTATGGTTTTGGCACACAGGCACGCGTTCACGGCTCATGAATTCTCAGCATCTCCAATGATGCCTCATTCCAAGCCTGAGACAGCAAAGCATGATCAATAACTAGACGCAGCCCGGAGTTGCTTGGGCTGACGCTGTCGAGATAAGTTGGCTGTGTCAGAGAAACAGCACATTTCAATTCCTTTGTCATAAAAGAGTCATAATATTTATTTATAGTTGGATAACTTCATGGCAGGAAGATGAGAAATCAAAGAATAAAGCCCAACTTACCAACATTATTGCAGTTATTTTTATCTTAAGTGTGAGCATCCCTCTCAGGCCCTGGCCTAAAAGAGCATAATTACAATGATCGATGAGACAGACAGACAGACACAGCTCAGTCACCAACAGTGCTTCCTGCTTTTAAAAAGCGTTTTATACATATCACTTCACTTGATTCTCAAGCCACAGTGAGTTCATTCTCAGAAGAGGATAGCGAAGCTGGAACAAGCACAGTGACGCCATCAGCCAGGAAACGCACAGGCCACCTGGCCCGGACACGCGCCCTGTGCCCAGCCCCGGGCTGCAGGAGGAGGTGCACGCAGCCTCTTGTATAGGACATGCGACACCAAAGAAGAGCAGCCGTGCGTCCATTCCGCTCATCAGCGGCTGTTTACTGAGATACTGCCCTGAGCCCGATACCGGCTCTGGTCCCGGGGCACACGATGAACAAGGCAGCAAAAACCCTGCCCACGGGGAGGTTACATCAGCCGTCACACACACGAGCGGGGAGGCGCAGGGCAGGGCGCCTGGGAGGAGGGCGCACTCAGGCCGCTCCAGGGGCTCCGGGACCCCCGCTCAGGCAGCACTGCCAGGCCGTCTAATGAGTGTCGCCCCGGGTCACGGTGCTGGCCTTCCACCACGCACAGCCACCCACCACACAGCCATGGAACCGTCGCACCTGGATCCGGGACTCTGCACGACCATCCTGCGTTCTCTCCTGCAGCAAGCTTTCTGTGGCCAGAGAAATGAAGCCCCAGTGTGTACCAGGACCTCACTACCTGGGAAGAAACTTGAGGATGGTCCTTCGGCATCTCCTTCATACCACCCAGCATCGTTTCAACACACCCTGATGCCACAAACCACCCACAAGACGGCTCAGGATAGCAAGTGCATGGGGCACCTGCCACCCCACCTTCCTCGCAGGGTTCCTCCAAACAGCTTTCCTTGCAGGCCCGTGCCCTCCAATGATCTTGCGGCAATTTAGAGAAAACTCCAGGCGACTCACTTAGAGACTCGCATCCAACAGTACTTATGCTCACCTTGCAACAGGAGGCCTGGGGAGGTTCTGGGAACAGGCACGTTCACAGTCCCGAGCCCGAGATGAACAGCAGAATGAGCAGCTGTGAACGGGGCTGTTCTCACTGTGGACTCAGTTTTTCTATGCTTTAGAAGCATAAAGCTTCCATGCTTTATGAGGACTACAACTTGCTGATCTACAGATAATATTTATAGCCACATTCTCTTGATTATGTTTTCTGAAGCAGCTGACCTGTGTGGGAGTGGTTTTCTTGTTAAATTCATGATCTCCAAAACAGAAAAGGGACACAGGTAAGTCTCTCTCATTTTCAATCTGTACTTGGCTGAGCTAAACCAGTTGGCTGATGAGGCTGAATAAGTGATATATATAAAAACACTCCCCAAGAGGCAGGCATTACTATGATTATTATTTCACTCTTGAGAGCAAAGGAGCCCTCAACCCCTGAGTTCACCCCAACACCGCTCTGGTCTCCCTGCAAACGAAGACGAGCTGGGGACCCTGGCAAGGTCAGTGAATCCCAGATGGCCAGCTGATCCCAAACAGACCAGGAAGGTCAACAATAACTGCAGACTCCTGAGCCTCTTAAATAAGATTAAGAATATTACTCTCTCAGATTAGTGCCTGGCGTCACACTGCTTATTTGTGAAGAGGGGACAAAATAAAATATCTGCACACCCAGTTGCCATGTTGATTAAAATGTATCTAAACCATCTTCTTCTAAGGTGCTGCTGCTGCTGCTGCTGCTAAGTTGCTTCAGTCATGCCCGACTCTGTGCGACCCCATAGACAGCACCCCACCAGGCTCTCCCGTCCCTGGGATTCTCCAGGCAAGAACACTGGAGTGGGTTGCCATTTCCTTCTCCAATGCATGAAAGTAAAAACTGAAAGTGAAGTCGCTCAGTCGTGTACGACTCTTCGCGACCCCATGGACTGCAGCCTACCAGGCTCCTCCGCCCATGGCATTCTCTAGGCAAGAGTACTGGAGCGGGGTGCCATCGCCTTCAAACATTTATTAATTCCCTGCTCATCTCTGCCAAGTTTTTGCTCAATTTGACACAGTGTATGAAGCACAGGTATGAACCCCGAGAGGCCTAAGAAACCTATGAGAGGATGCTATGTAAACACATGTGTGTGCATGTGCACATATATGTAGAATACTGTACACACAAAGTATGCATGTATGTAAGCAGGTATGTATGCACAACAGGGGCTTCCCAGGTGGTGCTAGTGGTAAAGAACCCACCTGCCAATGCAGGAGACGTGAGAGACACAGGTTCAATCCCCGGATCGGGAAGATCCCCTGGAGAAGGAAATGGAAACCCACTCCAGTATGCTTGCCTGGAGAATCCCATGGACAGAGGAGCCTGGCGGACTACAGCCCATGGGGTCACAAAGAGTCAGACACAACTGAGTCACTTCACGTGTATAACAGCATCTAAATCCCGAGGACTCCACGTGGATGAGAGGAGGAAGCAGGGGAGCCCACCAAGCCGTGACATGCAACACGCACGCGGCACGTGTGTGATGAGGGAGATGTGCCCAGGCGGCACGCGGGGGGCGGGCACCAGGCACCACTGCCCCGCTCTCCATCCCATCACCTCAAGCACCACAATGACCTCGTGTGGATCTGCCATACTGCTGCTGCTGCTCTCATTTTCAGATGAGGAAAAACAAAGCCAAGAGTTCACTGGGGTGGACACAAGCCAGGTCAAAGGAGCTGGCCCTCCAAACTACCAGTAGCTGCAGGGGGTGACTGGAACCAGACGAGGAGACGAGACCATCAAGACGGAGACCAAAATGCTTAAACTGGCTGGGCGGCAATCAAACCCCAGGCACCCTCATGTCTCAGGGCCTGGGAGAAGGGGCTGAGGGGTGCTGAGACGGTTGTGGGGCAGTGGGTTTTCACGGCCGCCCTTCCCCCCTCTGAGGGCTGTTCTGCATGGTGAAGAGGTCCTCACCACCTCTCCCAACAGAGGGACTGTCCTCTCACAACCTGCACGTCCTTGTCCCCACAGACGTCAGGGTGACCCTGCCAAATGCAGAGCTCATCCCACACGGCCCCCTCCTCCGACCTGGGCACGTTTCACCCTCGTGTCTCCACCCACATCTCACCGCTCTCACTGTGTTCTCTGATTTCTGGGGGTTTCCTAACATACTCTGCTACTTCTTTGCTCCATTACTTTGTTCTCTCTTCCATTTTGAAAGCAGCTTCTATGACCACCTATTTCCTCTTCAATTCATTTAAAACTCTCTTATTTCATCTTAGAAACCTTCTCTAAGCAGAGTCTAGATGAGTTACCGTCTTCCACACTGCCAATAACTTTGTGTACATGTGCGTCCTTACGATGACCAAGTACCACTGTGTTTCTAGGGCTGTCTTCCCCGACAGTCAGCCCTTTAAAACACCATCTCGGCCTTACTGACCTCCGTCCCACCAGCATCTGACGCAGAGCTCAGCACAGGGCGTGTAGTGTGTGGCCCTGGTGGATGAATGAATGAATCCATGACAGGAATGACTCATTAATCCATCCTCCCCTTTCCTGGCAGAGTGGTTTTTCTAAAGTGCAAATCTGATCATAATATGCAGAGCTAAATCCCTTTCAGTAGCTGCTGACAGCCACCAGGATGACGTCCAAACTTCCTTCGTCACATAAAAGGTTCTCGACCTGCCCAGCACCACACCTCTCCACTCCTGTCTTCCGCTACACACCCTACTCCCTGAGCCCCGGTAACCATCACAACCCCATCACACCAGAGCCGGCACACTCTCCACACTGGGCTGCCCTGAATGTCCTTCTCCACGGCTCACCTGGAGACCAGCCAGCCCCTTTCCCAAGAGTCAGCTCAAACACTGCCTCCGAGCCCCAGATCTGTTTACACAGCTGTCTGCTTGGCTTGGCTATTTCAAAGGCACCTACACTTTCCAAATCTGAGTGTGAACCTGTGGCCAGGCCCACCCTGCCCCTGCCAAGGAAGAGAACTCCTCTCCTGTCCCATACTTTCCTGCTCAGCCGCGACTCCACTGTCGATCCCAACGCCTGGGGCAGAAACCCCGTCGCCTTTCTCCACTTCCTCCACCACCGAGCACCAGCCTTCTCCGTCTCCTAACAGCACCGAGATCCACCCAGCGCTCTCTGGCTCTATGCCGTCGCCTGATCCAAGCCATGCAGCGTTTCTCTTGGACTCATTTGACAGTGGCCTAACTGGCCTGTCCCCACGGGAGCCCCTGCTTCAACCCACTCCCTGAGCGGGGCCGGGGTGAAGATCTAACACCCCACACCTCTCTTCCCCTCCCCACCTGCAACCCTCTGAGGCTCCCCGCTCCCCTGATGACAAACACCACACCTCACCACGTGGCATGGCCTGCGTGCCCAGGCGCCTCTGACCACCACGCTTCCCGCTTTCCTCTGCTTCCAACGCTCACCACCCCCCGCCCCCTGCTAGCTCCCAGCCCCTCCAGTCTCTGCAGCTCCCCAGGAAGTCACCTCCGACACCCTTGAGTCTAGGTCAGTCCATGACCTCAAAGAATCGCATTCCTTTTCTTCACAGCTTTTGTTCCAGCTCTTTGCATAGGAGGGCTGTGTGCACAGATTATAAGTCCTATGAGAGAAGGACCATGTCATTACGCCCTGTGGTCCAGCACTTGGCGAGCTCAGAGAAGGCACTCAGTTGAGTATTTGTTATGTGAGTTAAACGTGCATGGAGTGTTCGCTCAATCATAACTCCCAGGTAGAAGTGGCCTCGCCCCTCCCGTGGGCTCCGCAGCTCCTGGCAGGAGGCTGGCGCAGCACGGAGCTGGGCTGCGAGACCTCTGTCCTAGCAGGACATGGTATTGATGCGTCTCTCCCTGGTGGACCACGCGCTCCCTGTGGGAGGAAGCTCTTTCATTACGACCCCTGACACCTGACTGATGCTCAACAAATATCTCATGATGAAAGGGCTCACTCCTTGGACTAGTAGACCTGGGTGCTACCATTCGAAAGGGCAAAAAGTCCTCAGTGGTAAACACAAGGGCAAGAGATCTGATGGGTTTCCAAACTGAGGTTGTTGAGTCGAGGGTAAAAAGCTCCAAAAAAGAGAAGACCCCCTTTCCTGCCAGCAGTCTCTAAGTTGGAGGCTCTGGCAGGCAGGACCTGGGGGAACTGACGTCAGGAAGAACCTCAGCTCCCGTCACTGGACACAACCAGGAGCCCACGGCCACTGCTCACATGCTGCAGGAATAAAAATCTCTGTGCTTGGTAGAGACTGAATTAAAATTCTTTTTTTTTAAATTCAATTTAAATTAAGTGTCTTTTGAACAGCTATCACATGAACACTCAGAACAAGAGAAACAGATCCAGAGAGGACCCACCCAGCAACCCTGGGGAGCCTGCAGGCGACTGTCCTGCTCACGTCTGACTGTTAGATCCCAGGAAATAACAATACACTATAAGGACAGCCCAGTCCCATTGGTTTTAATAAGTGATCCTTCAGTCAAAAAGATAAACATCTGTAAATCTACTGACATGTGACCCCTGAGTGCCAATCACTGCCCAAAAAAGACGGCAAGCTAAACCAATTGAGTGTATAATTTGGTTCTTGCAACAGTTGCCAGATTGATTGGCAATGCCTAACAGGAAAAGGGGCTGTGTTCTAATAATGACAACAAGAAAAAGACATCTCGCTATTTTTGGAGATACTTGCAAACCCTGAAAATAATTTATCTGAGAGCCACTACATTGCAAGTTCAAGGGCGTACCTTGGAAGACACACCAGGCCAACGCCTGTGCTCATGGCCTAAACAAGGAAAACTGTGGAGAGATGAAAAGCACTGGGGCTGGGAATGAGGGCGCCCAGGACCTCTCTCCCACAGGCTGAGTCCCACGTACTGTGTCCCTGAACTCAGAAGCAAGGACTCATTTAATGTGAGCCTGCAGCTCAACAATCAGCCCTCAGGAAGGCCGAGTGACTTCCCCAGATGCACTGATTAAGTATCCAATGAATACTGAAGGACCACCTACTCTCAGGGGCCCTGGAGTGAATCAGTGAGTCCCTGCCCTCTGAGGAGCTGCCCTCCCAGCGGGCAGGGGCCAGGAGGCAGGGAGCCAGGGGGAGCCAGTTCCCCACCCCCGCTGGTTAACACAGGATCAGCAAGTGCCTTCCCCTCACAGCTCTGCCTCCCACCAGCGTCCACAGGGAGAGCCCATTAGGACTGCCGGTGAGAGGGAGCAGAAACCCACGGGTAACGCCAGAAGCTCTGAATCTCATCCGAGCCACTCAGCTTCAGAAGGAAATCAGGTCCCTCACTCGGCAATGCAAAAGAAAGCCAAGAATTACATGTTTAAAAAAGAAAACCCCAATCAAACTATTGGTACTATTTCTGAAAGCATCCTCTTGGGGTCTGGGAGCCCACAGACAGTGGAGCAGCTCCGCCTTCGCTGAGAAAGGGCGGCCCCGTGTGGCGAGACCGAGGAACTGCAACGCTGTGCGTTGCCCTGGCTCCTGGCCTCTTTTCTAGAAGCTGCTGCCCCATTCACTAGTCAAGATGTGGCGCAGCTGCCAGGAGACCAGACCACCCTGAGGGCTGAGACAAGAGCAAGTCCTGTCACTGCAAAAACAAGCTGGAAGCAGCCCTCACTCACTGAGTGCTCAGGATGCACCCTTTTTAACGCTGTCTGGGGCGTAAATCACTGGCTGTGAGTGGATACCACGTATATAGCTATCATCCCATTTTACAGGTGAGGATGTTGAGGCCTGGAAGAGGTAGTGACTTGATGGGAAGTCAGAGCTAACAACTGAGGACCCACAGAGCTCCCTGGAGCCTGGACGGACCTCATCAGAAGCAGGCAGGCCTGGCCTCAGCCCTACTCTCCCCTCTCGTGACACAGAAGAAAGAATCGTCTACAGGCATCTCGGGGCCCTGGCTGTGCTCCATGACCTCGTAGGCACGGTTTCTCCTCTACACACACTCAGGGTAAATCTTGTCCTCGTTTCACAGTTGCAGCAGCTGCGGCTCCAGGATGTGAGGCGGCTCTGCCTGACAACACAGCTGGCGGGGAGCAGAGGACCCACCCCCAACCTGCTGCTTCAGACCCAACTTGTCCTTCAGTGACATCACACGGCCTCAACAGAGGCTTGACAAGGGGCTCAAGCTCCAAACCCGAGAGAAGCGTGGCCAGTGAGCAGAGGGAGGGAGCAGGCGGATGCGGGCGTGAGTCCAGCTGAACAGGCCACAAGGGGCCCAAAGCAACCCGCCATGCAGAGACACCAACCCAGGAAGCCTGACTCCCAATACGCAACAGCCTCCCAAGGCCAGCCCGGGGCTCCGGCGGCACGGAGTCCCAAGGCATCTCTTCCTGGAGATGCCTCCCTCCATGCCACCACGTCCTCGCTCTGCACAGCACTGCCACCAGCCCTCCTACACCACGCCGGCCCCACCGATGGACACCCCACCCGCCCCGAGCTCATGGCCTGTGGCCAAGTACAGACTGTTCACTGCTCTCCACTGTACCTACACGCCCCATGTGAAACTGGCAGTGACTGAAATATTCAGTTTGATGCTGCAGGAAAGACCCAAATGAAAGAGGCACGACGCCCAGCCTGTCACCTGCCTCCAGCCTCACCTGCCCCCACTCAGCACACTGGCGCTCCAAAGCCCACCCTCGGGGCCAGCTCAGCACTTCCCCCGACAGGCCTGCAGTTCCCAGTCCCCTGTGCTGCTCACACGTCGCGTGCACGGCCTGGAGGCTTCTCCATGCACTCCAACCCAGCCTGTGTCTGGTTTTTAATCACTGGGCTCCGTCTTAGTCCAAGGTCCATAGACGCTCCCCAGGTGGCACTAGCAGTAAAGAATCCGCCTGCCAAGGCAGGAGACGCAGGAGATGGTGGGTTCAGTCCTTGGATCGGGAAGATCTCCTGGAGGAGGAAACGACAACTCTCTCCAGTATTCTTGCCTGGAGAATCCCACGGACAGGGGCAGCCTGGCGTTGCAAGAGTCGGACAAGACAGAGTGACTGAGTGCATGAAACACAAGACCTTCGAGTTCCATAGAGAGAGTACTGGTCCATGCTCTGTCTTCCCAGGACTAAGCCCAGGGCATAAGACACAGTAGGTGCTCAATAAATATTTAACGAACGAAGGAAGGAATAATCAATAAACTCTAAGGAGCCCAGCCAGCACTTCTAAATAATTAAGCTGTGGGAGCAGAGCAGAGTCTAAACACTCAGCTCTGGGGCTGGACGGGATGATGCAGGAACAACACATGAATGCACTTCAAGCTTTGGATCTGCACACTTACAAGTGACTGAGATGGTCAATTTTATGTTACATGTATTGCAGCGCAACTTATAAACTCAATTCTTGTTGTTAAGAACATGGTCCACACTCAGCAAAGCCGCCTGCTCCCTGCAGGGAGGCAGGGCTTCGGGACGAGGAAGGAGCCCGGTGCCCAGTGGGGCTGCAGCCACTCCGAGCTCAGGACTCTCAACTGGTCCGGCCTCCCCGCTGCACACCAGGTGGGTCAACTTCACAATGAGTGGCAAAATCAAATCAGTCCAGTGCCTAACTTGGGCTGTGAGCTCCTTAAAGAGACAGACTAGCCTCTTCCAGTGCCCGCACTCTGGAGTCCTGCACCCAGGAACACGCGATCAAGTAGGCAGCCGCTGCCGGCCACAGAGCAGGGATGGGGTGTCAGGTTCCCTGGACGCTCCTGTTGCTGTCCACCAATAAGGAGAATCAGATCCAAGCCTGATGATGCCGCCGCGGGGCTGAATGACCCGCCACAGGAACAGCTGCAGTGCTGAATGAATGACTCCAGTAAGACATGGAGGGGCCCAGGCAGCAGGGCCAGAGGGGCTGACAGAGCTGTGCTGCGGCCTCACCCAGCAGCCCACGCCGGTGGGAACCAAGTCCTAAAATCACATCAGTCTCGCTCCTCTTATATCACACACCAACACTGTCCACGAACTCACTGCCTCTGTTTCAGCAAACTGCACCCTAAAGGTAAAATCAACAGTAGAGGGAGAAGGAGGTGGGGCAGGGAGACAGAGCTCCGAGTACAGGGCCAGTTCTGGCGTCAAGGAACGGAAGGGTTAAGCCAAGGGCCTCTTGGCTCAGGTCCGAGAAGAGGCTTGTGAACAGAGAACTAGAAATCATGTTTAAAAGAGGGTCCCAGATGCATTAATAATAGTAACATTTTCTGAAAAACCAAAACTCTCTCACCTAATAAAATTGTCTCAGATAATAAAAGAACTGCTAACTTGAATTGTGAGTGACGACACACAGAGCTGAGAAAGAGGAAATCATCGCGTCCCTCAATCTGAGCGCGAGACAAGCGGGGAGCGCGTTCACTGCCTGGCGGCTCAGGGACAGGAGGTGCGCGAAACCCGCTTCTCAGCCCTGACTCACCTCTCATGAGCGTTACAGCCGGACTTCATGAAGCGACTCCATGAGCTGCCCCTTCACCCCAGGGCTCTGCAGCCCGTCAGAGGCTGCTCCCGCCCACAGCCACCACCAAAGCCTCCCCCTCGTCTCCTGAGGTCGCCCACAGCTCCCGGGTGGCCAGGTTCAGGGGATACTGTCCACACTCTCCCCACCCGCCCCAACCTCCCTGCAGTCGATCCAAGTTTCCCCCGTTTGATGCCCCTTGGTCCCTGTGGCCCTCCCTTCCTCCTGCTTCCTCTTCTCCCTCTTCTGTGAACCCTTCCCCGTCCCCCCATGACTCAGACACCGCTGGGGCAGAACCCGGCACGGCCCAGCATCCCCACAGGTCACACGCCGAGCAGGCCACTCCACGGTGTCCATTTCTCCACCTGTGCCCCCCGCCAGGCCTCTCATCTCAGGCTCAGACCCGTCCTGAGCCGTGGACTGCACCAGCCGCTTCGGTACACCAGGCCTCAGGGTGTCTGCAGGTGCAACTCTTGGGCTGAACACGCTTCCCACGCCCCTCTCCACTAGCCGTTAGCTGCCATCACCTGCACTCAACAAGTGAACCTTCCCGAGAACTGTTCGTCCCAAAATCTCCCAACTGCAAGAGTGGCTGTTCAAGCTGGTGTGAGTGGGACGAGGAAGGAGCCCGGTGCCCAGTGGGGCTGCAGCCACTCCGAGCTCAGGACTCTCAACTGGTCCGGCCTCCCCGCTGCACACCAGGTGGGTCAACTTCACAATGAGTGGCAAAATCAAATCAGTCCAGTGCCTAACTTGGGCTGTGAGCTCCTTAAAGAGACAGACTAGCCTCTTCCAGTGCCCGCACTCTGGAGTCCTGCACCCAGGAACACGCGATCAAGTAGGCAGCCGCTGCCGGCCACAGAGCAGGGATGGGGTGTCAGGTTCCCTGGACGCTCCTGTTGCTGTCCACCAATAAGGAGAATCAGATCCAAGCCTGATGATGCCGCCGCGGGGCTGAATGACCCGCCACAGGAACAGCTGCAGTGCTGAATGAATGACTCCAGTAAGACATGGAGGGGCCCAGGCAGCAGGGCCAGAGGGGCTGACAGAGCTGTGCTGCGGCCTCACCCAGCAGCCCACGCCGGTGGGAACCAAGTCCTAAAATCACATCAGTCTCGCTCCTCTTATATCACACACCAACACTGTCCACGAACTCACTGCCTCTGTTTCAGCAAACTGCACCCTAAAGGTAAAATCAACAGTAGAGGGAGAAGGAGGTGGGGCAGGGAGACAGAGCTCCGAGTACAGGTGCCAGTTCTGGCGTCAAGGAACGGAAGGGTTAAGCCAAGGGCCTCTTGGCTCAGGTCCGAGAAGAGGCTTGTGAACAGAGAACTAGAAATCATGTTTAAAAGAGGGTCCCAGATGCATTAATAATAGTAACATTTTCTGAAAAACCAAAACTCTCTCACCTAATAAAATTGTCTCAGATAATAAAAGAACTGCTAACTTGAATTGTGAGTGACGACACACAGAGCTGAGAAAGAGGAAATCATCGCGTCCCTCAATCTGAGCGCGAGACAAGCGGGGAGCGCGTTCACTGCCTGGCGGCTCAGGGACAGGAGGTGCGCGAAACCCGCTTCTCAGCCCTGACTCACCTCTCATGAGCGTTACAGCCGGACTTCATGAAGCGACTCCATGAGCTGCCCCTTCACCCCAGGGCTCTGCAGCCCGTCAGAGGCTGCTCCCGCCCACAGCCACCACCAAAGCCTCCCCCTCGTCTCCTGAGGTCGCCCACAGCTCCCGGGTGGCCAGGTTCAGGGGATACTGTCCACACTCTCCCCACCCGCCCCAACCTCCCTGCAGTCGATCCAAGTTTCCCCCGTTTGATGCCCCTTGGTCCCTGTGGCCCTCCCTTCCTCCTGCTTCCTCTTCTCCCTCTTCTGTGAACCCTTCCCCGTCCCCCCATGACTCAGACACCGCTGGGGCAGAACCCGGCACGGCCCAGCATCCCCACAGGTCACACGCCGAGCAGGCCACTCCACGGTGTCCATTTCTCCACCTGTGCCCCCCGCCAGGCCTCTCATCTCAGGCTCAGACCCGTCCTGAGCCGTGGACTGCACCAGCCGCTTCGGTACACCAGGCCTCAGGGTGTCTGCAGGTGCAACTCTTGGGCTGAACACGCTTCCCACGCCCCTCTCCACTAGCCGTTAGCTGCCATCACCTGCACTCAACAAGTGAACCTTCCCGAGAACTGTTCGTCCCAAAATCTCCCAACTGCAAGAGTGGCTGTTCAAGCTGGTGTGAGTCCAAAACCCGCCCTCTCCGCCTATAGCTCAAGACAAAAGACAGGCCACTCAACCAACCACACACCAGTCCAGGTCTCAGCTGCCTCCTTCAGTGCAGGGGCAGGGCAGGACAGACCCCCGGGGGGCCCCGGAGCTGAGTCCTCGGCACACCGGCCCCGCGGGCAGCACCTCGTCTCCTGGCCTCAATCCACTGTCCTGGCTTTAGGAGGAGCACAGCCTGAGAGCGAGAGACGCCACAAGGAAGAATAACTCCAACCCAAGGACAGACAGCGGCTGTCCACGAGCTCTCTGTGCAGCGGCGACTCCATCAACTCCAAGGGCCCCTGGTCTGAGGCAGACGGAGCCACCCACTCCTCTGCAGGAGCCCGCCTCCCCAGTGGGAGCCCACCCCATCTGCGGGAGCTCACCCCTCTGCAAGTGCCAGCCTCTCCCATGGGAGCCCACGCCCTCTGTGGGATCCCACCCCTCTGCGGGAGCTCACTCCTCTCCGAGTGCCCGTCTCCCCCACTGTCTCTTATACACATCTTGATGATGCCGCCGCGGGGCTGAATGACCCGCCACAGGAACAGCTGCAGTGCTGAATGAATGACTCCAGTAAGACATGGAGGGGCCCAGGCAGCAGGGCCAGAGGGGCTGACAGAGCTGTGCTGCGGCCTCACCCAGCAGCCCACGCCGGTGGGAACCAAGTCCTAAAATCACATCAGTCTCGCTCCTCTTATATCACACACCAACACTGTCCACGAACTCACTGCCTCTGTTTCAGCAAACTGCACCCTAAAGGTAAAATCAACAGTAGAGGGAGAAGGAGGTGGGGCAGGGAGACAGAGCTCCGAGTACAGGTGCCAGTTCTGGCGTCAAGGAACGGAAGGGTTAAGCCAAGGGCCTCTTGGCTCAGGTCCGAGAAGAGGCTTGTGAACAGAGAACTAGAAATCATGTTTAAAAGAGGGTCCCAGATGCATTAATAATAGTAACATTTTCTGAAAAACCAAAACTCTCTCACCTAATAAAATTGTCTCAGATAATAAAAGAACTGCTAACTTGAATTGTGAGTGACGACACACAGAGCTGAGAAAGAGGAAATCATCGCGTCCCTCAATCTGAGCGCGAGACAAGCGGGGAGCGCGTTCACTGCCTGGCGGCTCAGGGACAGGAGGTGCGCGAAACCCGCTTCTCAGCCCTGACTCACCTCTCATGAGCGTTACAGCCGGACTTCATGAAGCGACTCCATGAGCTGCCCCTTCACCCCAGGGCTCTGCAGCCCGTCAGAGGCTGCTCCCGCCCACAGCCACCACCAAAGCCTCCCCCTCGTCTCCTGAGGTCGCCCACAGCTCCCGGGTGGCCAGGTTCAGGGGATACTGTCCACACTCTCCCCACCCGCCCCAACCTCCCTGCAGTCGATCCAAGTTTCCCCCGTTTGATGCCCCTTGGTCCCTGTGGCCCTCCCTTCCTCCTGCTTCCTCTTCTCCCTCTTCTGTGAACCCTTCCCCGTCCCCCCATGACTCAGACACCGCTGGGGCAGAACCCGGCACGGCCCAGCATCCCCACAGGTCACACGCCGAGCAGGCCACTCCACGGTGTCCATTTCTCCACCTGTGCCCCCCGCCAGGCCTCTCATCTCAGGCTCAGACCCGTCCTGAGCCGTGGACTGCACCAGCCGCTTCGGTACACCAGGCCTCAGGGTGTCTGCAGGTGCAACTCTTGGGCTGAACACGCTTCCCACGCCCCTCTCCACTAGCCGTTAGCTGCCATCACCTGCACTCAACAAGTGAACCTTCCCGAGAACTGTTCGTCCCAAAATCTCCCAACTGCAAGAGTGGCTGTTCAAGCTGGTGTGAGTCCAAAACCCGCCCTCTCCGCCTATAGCTCAAGACAAAAGACAGGCCACTCAACCAACCACACACCAGTCCAGGTCTCAGCTGCCTCCTTCAGTGCAGGGGCAGGGCAGGACAGACCCCCGGGGGGCCCCGGAGCTGAGTCCTCGGCACACCGGCCCCGCGGGCAGCACCTCGTCTCCTGGCCTCAATCCACTGTCCTGGCTTTAGGAGGAGCACAGCCTGAGAGCGAGAGACGCCACAAGGAAGAATAACTCCAACCCAAGGACAGACAGCGGCTGTCCACGAGCTCTCTGTGCAGCGGCGACTCCATCAACTCCAAGGGCCCCTGGTCTGAGGCAGACGGAGCCACCCACTCCTCTGCAGGAGCCCGCCTCCCCAGTGGGAGCCCACCCCATCTGCGGGAGCTCACCCCTCTGCAAGTGCCAGCCTCTCCCATGGGAGCCCACGCCCTCTGTGGGATCCCACCCCTCTGCGGGAGCTCACTCCTCTCCGAGTGCCCGTCTCCCCCACTGTCTCTTATACACATCTTGATGATGCCGCCGCGGGGCTGAATGACCCGCCACAGGAACAGCTGCAGTGCTGAATGAATGACTCCAGTAAGACATGGAGGGGCCCAGGCAGCAGGGCCAGAGGGGCTGACAGAGCTGTGCTGCGGCCTCACCCAGCAGCCCACGCCGGTGGGAACCAAGTCCTAAAATCACATCAGTC
>SJYC01040764.1:0-14834 GCA_006408675.1 Madoqua kirkii
GCTCACCCCTCTGCAAGTGCCCGCCTCCCTGGTGGGAGCCCACCCCCTCTGCAGGAGCTCACCACTCTGAGAGTGCCCACCTCCCCCATGGGAGCCCACCCCCTCTGCAGGAGCTCACCCCTCTGGGAGTGCCCGCCTCCCCCATGGGAGCCCACCTCCTCTGTGGGAGCTGGCCCCGCTGTGGGAGCCTGCCCCTCGTGGGTGCATGTTCATCATGGCGAAGGGGTGAAAAGACCTGAAACATTTCAGATCTTTTCAGCAGAGCAACAAACGCCAGCAGCGAAGAACTATACTGGAACAAGGCAACAAAGGGAAGGAACCCAAGCCTGTTTGCCAGAGGCCAATCCTGCGGCTTAGGGCCTTCTCACAGCCTTGAAGGGACCCTCTTTCTCACACAGCCCCGTCGGGACCTCAGGCAGGGAGGGAGAAGCCATCAGCGGGTCATCTGGGCATTCCTGGGAGTTCGGTCGAGACCCCTCCTTGGTCGCAGCATTCTGCTCACAGTTTATGCACATGTGCTCAGTCATGCCCCACTCTGTGTGACCCCAAAGACTGCAGCCCACCAGGCTCCTCTGTCCATGGGATTCTCCAGGCAAGAATACTGGAGCAGGGTTGCCATGACCTCCTCCAGGGATCTTCCTGACCCAGGGATCAAACCTGTGTCTCCTGCATCTCCTGCACTGGCGGGCGGTTCTTTATCACGGCACCACCTGGGAAGCCAGGTAATATTTCTACACATAAATACTACAGGAACAAATAAAGCTGCATCACTAACAGCAGACATAAACAGACAGGTGGCAGTATGGGAGAGAGGAAATACCTTTTAAAGAAAAAACACTGAATAAATGCTGTAACGTTATTCCTTTATTCATCCATCCACTGAAAACAGTGACGCTTCACTCTATGCACATATGTATTCATATACATATGCGTATGAAACTAAGTAGACAGCTACTGAAGATTAATCCCTCTGGAGGAACAGATCTAAAAACCTTTACTTACAAATCACTGAAGGTGACGGTGATTATCTATGCTGACAACTGGGTCCTGTAAAATCGTATAAGAGCTATTAATAGTGAGGACTGTAAAGAGGCAGACAGCAAAGTAACCAGAGTCCAGCACGCAAGCAAGCAGAGGTCCCTGCCACGAAGGCTCTGCCACCCCCTACAATGCCCCTCCCATGCACTCCTAAACCTGGCCATCCCTGGGGGGACAGAGGGGCCCGGGAGCCGCAGGAACCGCGGGGACATCACCTGCGCCGTGTCCTGACGCAGGAGACGTAGCCACAGCTGGCGACACATTAGAAGTGAGGACCGGGAGTGGAGCACGGCCCCGCCGACCCGAGCATCAAAGGCACAGAACGTACCTTTGTCTCGTCTTGTCTCCGCGAGGAGCCTGGTTGAGTGGGAAGGGCTGAAAATTAATAGAAACGACAACTGCTGCAGCAGCTGTGTGGAAAAGGCTTGAACTCAGAGAAAAGCTGAGCTACCCTCAAGGACAAGAGACAAAGAATGGGGATTCGGGGCAGTGGGTGCTGTGGGAGGAACCAAGGAAGAAGTGTTTCCTTGCTCAGAAAGGAAGGGCAGGCTGAGGAAGTGCCATCGGGCCGGGCCTGGACGTGTGAGCCCACCTGTGAAACACAGCGGAGCACTCCGAGATGAGGAGGATTCCTGGAGAGAAGAGGAGAAGACGGCCACAGCACATAACGCTGAGAGGCCAGAATCACATCAGACTTACAAAGACCTCTGAGGCGCGTCTGAACTGTCTCTGGCAGACAATGGAAGGAGAGTCAAGAAAAGAGTCCCCTAATTAGATTTTAGTTTTATGAGAGATACAATAATAATAACAGCAGTTGACATTTTCTGGGCACTTAGCTGAACGCCATGCCAACTGTCCTCCATGAGTCTTGAAAGTCTCCAGCACACAGCAAGCAGGCAACAAAGTCAGCTCCCGCTGTTGGCACAACCAACACGCTGTAAAGACGGACAAGGAGAGCACTACCACTCCCAAATCTGCAGACAACCAAACTGAGGTTCGGGGAGACTGACACTACAGCTCAAGCTCAACAGCCACGAAGCGGTGGGGTACACCAGTCTGACTACAGACACCGCCTCCAAACCACAACGCCTGCTGGCAGTGGGGCAATGATCGGGCCAGGGGGACAATGAAAAGGCTCACAATCATTACAGCCAAAGATCATGGGGTCCTAACATGCGAGACAGTAGCTGTGGAGACAGACAGCCTGAGAAGTCACCTCCCGCCCTGGACAAGCAAAGACAACGTGACGTCCTATGAAGTCTGCAGTTTTACTACACTTATACTGACCTGCATACACCATCAACTAATTAATAAGACTTCCGATGAATACTTCACAGTCGCAAGAAGAAGGGAAGCAGGGAGGAAACAGATGTATCGGGAGAACCACACACCAGAACACTTGGATTCAGGCCACCTCCTATTTAGACCTCTCCTGTCTTATCACAGATTGAAGCACCATCATCAGAGGACACACCTTCCAGCCTTCTGCCCACCTGCCGGTCCCGCAGCACTGGCTAGCCCTGGTCCAGAGTGTGTCTACAGATCAGGGCTCAGCCCAGCGACCCACTCGCTGAGAATATACACCAGGAAGAAATGTCGGACTGAGGCAAAAGAGCGTCTGGAGGGTTGGGGAGAAAGAACACGCTCCAGATCCTGGCTCCGTCACTTACTCGTGTGACACTGGGAAGGGATTCGCCCTCTCTGAGCTTCTGAAAGGGTGAGCACCCACGATGTGGAGCTATGGGGAGCATTAGTGAAGTATAGCTGTGAGGCACTCGGCACAGCAGATGACGTGGTAATGCAGCCCACCGCTGTAACTACTGTTAAGAAGATGTTCGGAGCACACAACAGTGGGCGAGAAGAGAGAGGGGAGAAAAGGTTTAGTGCGAGGATTTTTTTTAGGTGAGATGTAATTCAGATGACACACGATTCACCCTTCAGAAGTGGTGTACAATCCAGCCGCTCTTAGTGGATTCACTGAATTTGCCACCGTCAGCACTACCTAACTTCAGGGTACCATCATCACCCCCAGAAGAGATGCTCTACCCAGTAAGTGACCGGTCCAAGTTCCCCCTCCCTTCCCCAAACCCCTGGCAGCTGCACACCTGCGGTCTCTAAGGATTTGCCAAGTCTGGATATTTCCTATAAATGAAATCAGACAGCATGTGACATTTGGGCATTGACTTCTTTCACTGAGCAAATATTTTCAAGACTCATAACGTCACAGTATGCATCAGAACTTCTCTTATGCCTGAGTAACATTCCCTCTCACAGAAGCCCAATAGTCCCATCCTCCGCTCATCAGCTAAAGGACAGCTGGGTTGTCTCCACTACTCGGCTATCATGAACAACGCTGCTGTGAACATCCATGGACAAGTCTGTGTGTGGACACATGCTTCCAGTTCTCTTGGGCATATTCCTGGGGGTGGGGCTGCTGGGTCACACAATGATTTATGTTTAGTTTTTGGAGTAACTGTCATACTGTTTTCTAATGCTGCTAGGGATTGTTTTTGACTGTAATCTAAAGTCTGTGATATTTTAAAATCTCTTTAGAATGCAATATTTAGTAGAAAAAGGAGATGCGGCAGTAGTAATTCTGGTGTTGTCTGGTTTCAATCACCAAATCGCACGGTCCACCTAGCATAGTTCCCAGTAGATAACCACCTTCCTCGAGTCCGTGGAAAAAGCACACAAACTAGCAGAAAAATCAGCCAACAAAGGGATGCCAGAGGGAGTTTATCTAACAGTTTCCAAAGTAACTGGTTTTTGAATTATGGATTTCTATTATGCTGACAGTAAGGTATTTTTTTTCTTTTCCTTGAGGGAAACAGAGCAAGCAAATTGGCACCAGAGTCGTCAAGATAGGTTTTTAGATGTATATAGCATAATTCATTCATTCCTTATGCAATTAAGCAAGCAGTAATGCTGCTCAACTTAAATGTCTGGCTGGCCTCTGACGATAAGTAGGTTCCAGCCTATCTCCTACTTTAAACCCATCGCCCAAACAGACTCTACACGTGGACGTCACCAGATGGTCAATACCAAAATCAGACTGATTACATTTTTTGTAGCCAAAGATGAAGAAGCTCTATAAAGTCAGCAAAAACAAGACTGGGAGCTAACTGTGTCTCAGATCATGAACTCCTGATTGCCAAATTCAGATAGAAATTGAAGAAAGTGGGGGAAACTACTAGACCATTCAGGTATGACCTAAATCAAATCCCTTATGATTTTACAATGGAAGTGACAAATAGATAATTCAAGGGACTAGATCTGATAGACAGAGTGCCTGATGAACTATGGATGGAAGTTCATGACACTGTACAGGAGACAGGGATCAAGACTACCTCCAAGAGAAAAAAAATGCAGAAAAGCAAAATGGCTCTCTGAGGAGGCCTTACAAATAGCTGAGAAGAGAAGTGAAAAGCAAAAGAGAAAAGGAAAGATATATCCATTTGAATGCAGAGTTCCAAAGAATAGCAAGGAGAGATAAGAAAGCCTTCCTCAGTGATCAGTGCAAAGAAATAGGGGGAAACAAGAGAATGGGAAATACCAGAGATCTCGTCAAGAAAATCAGAGATACCAAGGGAACATTTCATGCAAAGATGGGCACAATAAAGGACAGAAATAGTATGGACCTAACAGAAGCAGAAGATATTAAGAAGAGGTGGCAAAAATATACAGAAGAACTGTACAAAAAAGATTTTCATGACCCAGATAACCATGATGGTGTGATCACTGACCTAGAGTCAGACATCCTGGAATGCGAAGTCAACTGGGCCTTAGAAAGCATCACTACGAACAAAACGAGTGGAAGTGATGGAATTCCAGCTGAGTTATTTCAAATCCTAAAAGATGATGCTGTGAAAGTGCTGCACTCAATATGCCAGCAAATTTGGAAAACTAAACAATGGCCACAGGACTGGAAAAGGTCAGTTTCATTCCAATCCCAAAGAAAGGCAATGCCAAAGAATGTTTAAACTACCACACAATGGCACTCATCTCACACACTAGCAAAGTAATGCATAAAATTCTCCAGCAAGGATTCAACAATATTTGAACTCAGAACTTCCAGATGTTCAAGCTGGATTTAGAAAAGGCAGAGGAACCAGAGATCAAGTTGTCACCCTCTGTTGGACCACAGAAAAAGCAAGAGAGTTCCAGAAAAACATCTACTTCTGCTTTATTGACTGTGTCAAAGCCTTTAACTGTGCAGATCACAATAAACTGTGGAAAATTTTTAAAGAAATGGGAATGCCAGACCGCCTTATCTGCCTCCTGAGAAATCTGTATGCAGGTCAAGAAGCAACAGTAAGAACTGGACATGCATAGAACAATGGACTGGCTCCAAACTGGAAAGAAATGTCAAGGCTGTATATTGTCACGCTGCTTATTTAACTTATATGAAGAGTATATCATGTGAAACGCCGGGCTAGATGAAGCACAAGCTGGAATCTGGCTTGCTGGGAGAAATATCAATAACCTCAGATATGCAGATGACATTATCCTATGGCAGAAAGCAAAGAGGAACTGAAGAGCCTGTTGATGAAAGTGAAAGAGCAGAGTGAAAAAGCTGGCAAAACTCAACATTCAAAAAACTAAGATCATGGCATCCAGTCCCATCACTTCATGGAAAATAGATGGGGAAACGATGGAAACTGTGACAGGCTTTATTTTGGGGGGCTCCAAAATCACTGTACAGGGTGACTGCAGCCATGAAATTAAAAGACACTTGCTCCTTGGAAGAAAAGCTATGACCAACCTAGACAGCATATTAAAAAGCAGAGTCACTACTTTGCCAACAAAGGTCCATCTAGTCAAAGCTTTGGTTTTTCCAGTAGTCATGTATGGATGTGAGAGTTGGACTATAACAGCTGAGCAACAAAGAATTGATGCTTTGGAACTGTGGTGTTGGAGAAGACTTTTGAGAGTCCCTTGGACTGCAAGGAGATTCAACCAGTCAATTCTAAAGGAAATCAGTCCTGGGTGTTCATTCATTGGAAGGACTGATGCTGAAGCTGAAACTCCAATACTTTGGCCACCTGATGCAAAGACTTGACTCATTGGTAAAGACCCTGACGCTGGGAAAGACAGAAGGCAGGAGGAGAAGGGGACAACAGAGGATGAGATGGTTGGATGGCATCACAGACTCGATGGATGTGAGTTTGAGCGGGCTCCAGGAGTTGGTGATGGACAGGGAAGCCTGGCGTGCTACAGTCCACGGGGTTGCAAAGAGTCGGACATGACTGAGCAACTGAACTGACTGAGCTTCAGCCTTTTTGTGAGACATACTTATCACTTCTCAGTGTGAGACCATGCAACCATAACTTCCAACTTATAGTAGACTATAATTTTTGGAATGTATTAGGGATTCTTCGTGTGCACAGCAAACATTTACTAAAGATCGGAAATAATAAGTGAAAGGCATTTAGCACTATCACTGGCACATGGGAGGTAATCAATAAACTGAAACTATGAAACTAAATACACACTTAAACTAAGTAGTGAGTGTCGGTGCCAAGCATTACTGGGCTGTGCTCTGGAGGCAAATGCATAAAAGTCATTCCTGCTCTAAGAAGCTGAAAGCCTGATGGGGGAGGCAGGGAAGGAGGCAATTACAACTCAGTGGGAGCTGAGTGATTCCACAAATAAACACGCAGGGCACTACCGAACACATCAGTGGGATGAATGAGGAGAGAACCAAGTCAAAGAGGACTTCTCTGAGCGCAGGAAAGTTGTTTTAGTCAATTTTACTGAGAATAATTAACGGGCAACAAAACGCTGCCACATTAAGCAGACAGAACAACAGCTTTAATAAATGAAACTGCTGCTGTGACCGCCAGCACGATTCACAGGTCGAATATTTCCAGGTCCCCTCCGAGTTCTCGCCTCCTGTCAACGCAGGTGTCTGTCCCGCCCTTGGTCTCCAGCATGCTGCTTCCTGTCGTGACAGTTTAGTTTTACACATTCCTGAATTCCTTACTCACACAGCATGCATTCTTGTGTTTGGAATGTTTCTGAGATTCATCTGTCTTGCTGGGACTATCAGCATTTATATCATTTTACAGCCACGTGATATTCCACTGTATGGACAGATCACGCTTTGTTTCCTCATTTATGTGGTCACAGACATTTGCATATTTTTTTTCAAGTTTGGGGTTATTATGAATGAAGCTGCTCTAAACCCAGCCAAGTCTCCACGTGAACCTATGTTTTCACTTTTCGAGGAAAAATATCTAGAACTCCCGCATCACTAAAGTAACTGTGTAAGAACTGGTTAGAGAGCCCTCCAAAGTATGCATACAGTTTAACATTCCCACTAATAAGGGTGGAGAGCCCCGGCTCCCCACCAGGACCCTTGCCAACACTGGGAGCGGTCACTGGTTCCCACCTCGGCCTCTAATAGACGACAGTGTGCCCAGGACAGTGGTGGTCTGCATCTCCCTACCAGGCACAAGGCCTGGTATGGACTGGGCACATGGTCCCAAGGCCTCCGCATGAGGATCTGCCATCCATGCATCTTCTCTGACACATTAGCTGCTCAGTTTCTCTCCTATTTTAAAATCAGGTTCTTCGTCTCCTTATTGTTGAGTTAAGAGTCTTGCTTGTTTAATATATTCTGGACACAAGTGCTTTAACAGATGTTATGTTTTACAAATACTTAACTCCAAGGATAAAGCTTCTGTTTTCATTTCCATAAAAGTGATTTTAGAAGGGTAGAAATTTTCAATTTTCATGAAGTCTAACTTATCATTTTGTCCTTCACATTTCACACTTTGTGCTTTGAGAAATTTTTGCACATCTCAAGATCAAAGATTCTCTCTGATGTTTTCTTTGACAAACCTTACCACTTTACCATTTATATTCCAGATCTATGATCTAGTTCAATTCAATTTTTATGTGTTTGGGGTCTAAGTCTCAAAGTTGCTTTTCAGCATGGCAAAGTGAAAGTCTCTCAGTCATGTCGGACTCTTTGTGACCCCATGGACTATATAGAATTCTCCAGGCCAGAATACTGGAGTGAGCAGCCTTTCCCTTCTCCAAGGGATCTTCTCAATCCAGGGATCAAACCCAAGTCTCTCGCATTGCAAGCAGATTCTTTACCAGTTGAGCCACAAGGGAAGCCCAAGGATACTGAAGTGGGCAGACTATCCCTTCTCCAGTAAATCTTCCTGACCCAGGAATCAAACCAGGGTCTCCTGCACTGCAGGCAGATTCTTCACCAGCTGAGCTACTATATGGGTTAATTAACTGTTTCAAGCATCATTTGTTGAAAAAGTTCACCATTTCCCCCTTTCAACTACCCTGGCATATTTGTCCAAAATCAACTGAATTTATGTATATATAGGTCTATTGCTAGACTCTACATGTTTAATCTTATGCCAACACCATACTGTCTTGATTACTGTAGTTTGTTATCTGGGTGTGTCAGGTCCAATGCACTTCCACACAAATTTTAGAATCAAGTTATTAATTTCTTTATAAAATAAGCCTGCTGGAATTTAAGGATCAATTTGGAAAGAACCGTCATCTTAATATTAGGTATCACTACCCAGGAATAAGCAGAGACATTACTTTGCCAACAAAGGTCCATCTAGTCAAGGCTATGGTTTTTCCAGCGGTCATGTATGGATGTGAGAGTTGGACTATGAAGAAAGCTGAGCACCAAAGAATTGATGCTTCTGAACTCTGGTATTGGAGAAGACTCTTAAGAGTCCTTTGGACTGCAAGGAGATCCAACCAGTCCATCCTAAAGGAGCTCAGTCCTGGGTGTTCATTGGAAAGACTGATGCTAAAGCTGAAACTCCAATACTTTGGCCACCTAATGTGAAGAGCTGAATCATTTGAAAAGACCTTGATGCTGGGAAAGACTGAAAGCGGGAGGAGAAGGGAACGACAGAGGATGAGATGGTTGGATGGCATCACCGACTCAATGGACATGAGTTTGGGTAAACTCCAGGAGCTGGTGATGGACAGGGAGACCTGGAGTGCTGCAATTCATGGGGTCACAAAGAGTCGGACACGACTGTGTGACTAAACTGAACTGAACCCAGGAACATGTTCGACTCAATATCTTACTTGAGTATTTTTCTGAAAGAAATTCTTGTAAATTTCAATGTACGGTTCTTACACATCTTTTCTTCCATCATTCATAAGTATATGATTTTTCAGTTGTTTCTGTAAGTGGTATGGCATTTTTTATTTCACTTTCTAAATGTCTAGTATTATATAGAAATAAAATTGACTTTTTTTATATTGACCTGTATCCTATTATGCAGCTAAATTAACTGTTCTGGTGTACTATCTGTAAATTCCTTAGGGCTTTCTATGTACATAAAAATGTTTCAGGGGAATAAAGAGCTTTACTTCTTCATTCCCGATCTATGGACTTATCATAATCTATCTTCAAATAATATTATTCTGCATTTGTATATAGTTTAAGAACTTAACACCATATATTTCCATTTCTGCCTTCTACTCTATTTGTCATAATTTTTTATATCTTTTGAAACAATAAAACAGGTGTTTTTTCTTATAATGATTAATTTTCTCTTAACAAAGTTTTTAAATTTCTAAGAATAAGCATTTTAATTTACCCATATTCCTACTCTTTCCAACACATTTCAAGATAGGAGTCCTTGATATCTTCCACCTGAAGCACATCCTTTAAGTACTCTTGCAGACCAAGTCTTAAATAGAGACGAACTCTCTCGACATTTGCCCCTAGATCTTTATTTCATCTTCTGTCTTTGAGGATATTTTTGCTGGATATAAAATCCTAAGTTAACAATTATTTTCTTTTGCCAAGTGAAAGATAGCATCCCATGGTCTCTGGCTGCATTCTCTTCTGACACCCATTACTTGATGTCTACATTAAGTACATAACATAATGTCTATAATTATTCCTTTTGTTTCCATAGAGTGTATGCTTTTTCTCTGATGCTTTAAAGGTCTCCCTCAATACAACCTGTTCATAGCAATTTGATTACGATGTGCTGTTCTCTGTCTTTACTCTGATTGGGGTTTATTAAGCTTCTTGGATCTGAGGATTTATCATTCTCATTAAACTTGAAAACTAAAAACTTGATGTACTCATTCAATTAAGGGTTCACTGTTTCTTAAGCTATCATTCATTATCTCTGAATACTTTTCTCTCCAGAATTTTTCCCTGTTCACTATTTCTGGAACTCCTATTAGACATGTATTAGACCCTCCTAACTTCTCTTTCACATTTTCCATCTGTCTTATGGAGACACATTCTGGGAGGTTCCTTAAGCTCTATCTTCCAATTCACTTATCCTCTCTGCATTCAATTGCATCTAGCCCTCTCTTTAACCCATCTGCTCTATGCTCTTAATTCTTTTTTACTTCAATAGTTACATTTCTTTAATTTTAAAATTTTCATAATATCCATTGGGTTCTTTTACAAATCTGCCTGCTTCAGTTTCATACTTGTGGCTTCATTTCTTCTGCTACCATCCAGCTCATTTCCAACAGGCCTATTTAAAAGTCGCTGTCAGTCTATCCTATTATTTCTGGGTCTCGAGGCACAGATTCTCCCAATCTGTTGCACCTGCAGATTCCCCTTCATGACAGTCTGTCTCCTCTTACAGTCTGTGGTCTCTGACTGTGCTCATCCTCTGCAGAAATGATCTCATGTGGAAAGTTCATGTGTCTCTGGCTGAATCTCTATAGAGCAGTTTTAGACCTGACTTGGTTGCTCCTTGCAGACTGCAGTGAAGCACTGACTTCCTGTAACTCTTTGCATGCCCGTGGTGCTGGGCCATGGCTTGCTTTCTGGCCACCCTCTCAATCTGCGTGCAGACTTTCCCAGTCCAGTTTCAGGGAAGCCTTTGTGAATTTGGCAGCAAAGGCCTGCAGCCTGGAACCCCTTCTCCACATCACCATCAGAAGCCCAGTGCTGGTGGGTGAAGTCCCACACAAGGAGGTAATCTGGTGTTAGCGTGAATTTCCTTTCTGTTCTGGAAGCTGGAAACTGCACTCTCTAGGCTTCCAGTGCATGCATATATCAAAAAATATTAAATTATAGTCTCGGGGTGGAAGCAGGTAAGTGTTTCAGAACACTGTCAATCTATTTTCTACACATTCCAGCTAAATCAAAAGAATACGGCTTAGAAAGACTGGTTTCCAAAAATAACTGCCCACTACTTTAGATTCAATTTCACAAATATTTCTGAAAATGGCTACTTGCCCAGGCTGTTATTCAACAGACAGAAAACAGCATCACTACTGATGCACGGCTGCTAAGGCCTGCTAATTCTTAAACTGCATGGCTCTGCCTTCATGCTCATTTCTAAAAGATTCAGTGCACACTGATCCACTGAAAAGTGTCGTTTTAGTAAATGCATCCTCAGCCCCCCATGCAGTCAGAGCACTTCTATCTCGTTGTCAATAAATACCATCAGGAACTGGCAGGACAAACCCTTGTACCGCTTGACTAGTGACTCCTGAGAGCTGACTGCAAGAAACTTCAAAGTCTAAAAGCACATCCTGGTGGCAATCAGGACCACCTTGACCTGGCCCTCCTCTTAACCCTGTGACAAGGCTGGACCCTTCCTGCTCCTGCCAGGCCTGGAGAAATGGCCAAGGACATCATCTCCTGAGCAGTGGCAGCAACTGCGCCACCACAACGAAGGAGCAGGGCAGCAGCGAACAGAAGCAGCACCCAAGTTTGCTGAGACATCAGACGGCATCTAAGAGAATCCCCTCTGTAAGAATCCCCAGCATACCATAGGCAGCTCTTTTTCTATTTCATAGGGCTACGTGTTCCTTAAAAAGCAATATACGGAAGGGAAGGACTGGGAGAAAATTCCCCCCAGTATGACACAGGTTGTGTGACTGGCAACAGCAGTGCTCATTTTCAAGCCATTTTTATATTTTAAAATTAACTAAGTGACCTAATTCTTAAGCACTATTTTATTACAAAGTAAAACACATACAAAACAATCCTAAAATCTGTATGGAGCCCCAAATAGCCAAAGCAAACTTAAGAACAAATCTGGAAGGACCATATTTCTTTGTTTCAAACTATACTAAAAAACTATGGTAACCAAAATAGAATGGTGTTTACAGAAAAAAAAAAAAAAGATGCACTGGTCAATCCAAGTATCTACAGTCAATTAATTTACAATGAAGGAGTGACAAACATACAATGGGGAAAGTACCATGACTCCTTTAACCCCAGAAAAGTGTGTTTATCTTTTGAGTTTCTGATTCACTCTCCTGATGCCCCTTAAATGCTGGTTTCCCCAGCAAAGGGACCCACCTTTGCTCCTCTTTATGTCTCTCATTCAGCCCAAGGAATCAGCACAATTCAGCCTCTATCCACAGGCTGGTCATCCCTAACTGACTTCACCAGCCTGAAGCTCCCACGGAGCTGAAGTTGAAATTTACTCCTTTAATAAACCATGTCCACCTGGATGTCCAGCAGGCAGCCCTCTAGCCACCCAAACACCCTCTGAAATCTGTCCTTCCCAACTGTCACTATTGGGCAGGGCAGGGGCAGTTACTGGTGACGCACCCTCTCCATCTGCCACATGGCAACTCCCAACTGCTTCCAGAGCCCACTACACACACACGAGGACTGGTTTTCAATCCCCTCCTCTCTACCCTCAGTAAGAATCATCTACCCCTGGGCTTTTTTGCAGCCTCCTAAATGGCCTGACACATGCCTGGCATATGAAAGAAAGCAAGAAGAATGGGCCATTTTCCTCCTGCCAGCCTCGCTCCCCAGCTGCACAGGGGGGAAGGCCCTGAAGTAAGGGCAGGTCCATAACTCCTTGCTCACGAGGCTCTGCCGGTGCACTATTCCATGAGATTAGCTGCTGCTGTCAAAGTGTGACCGTTGTGACAAACTAGCAACCCGAGTGTCAAACCAGCAGAGTCAAGCTGTGAATCGTGGTGCAGTTCTGTCGGCAGTGACTTAAAAATAAGCTTGCAAGAAAGTCTTTCACGCAATGAGAAAAGTGTATGATTGACTTTCAGTGCAATGGGCAGAAGACTAAGTTGTCCTTAAGGTCTGACCTCCACTAAGTGAGAGGACACACAGAGACACTGGAGGGAGGGGCAGCACAGGGACCACAGCCCTCAGCTCTGCGCAGAGACGGCGGGGCCCACCCTGCCCTTCTCCTCTACGTCTGCACAGAGACAGCGGGGCCCACCCTGCCCTTCTCCTCTACGTCTGCACAGAGACAGCAGGGCCCACACTGCCCTTCTCCTCTACGTCTGCACAGAGACAGCGGGGCCCACCCTGCCCTTCTCCTCTACGTCTGCACAGAGACAGCAGGGCCCACACTGCCCTTCTCCTCTACGTCTGCACACAGACAGCGGGGCCCACACTGCCCTTCTCCTCTACGTCTGCACAGAGATGGCGGGGCCCACCCTGCCCTTCTCCTCTACTCTGCTAACTTCCCAGATTTCTCCTACAAGGAGCTTCGTCACTTTCGTGATAGGCAGCACGCATGAAGGAACAAACTCCAAAGCTCTGCACTGGGCTCAGAGCCCCAGGCACAGTGCAAAGAGCACAGGCCTTTGTGGGGAGAGAGCCGGGGTCGGAATCTACTCTCTCGCACCACCTCCCCCAAGAAGAAATCACCCTCCGCCTGAGCCTCCTACCTCTGAGGTAGGCATCCACCTTCCACCTCTGCCCACACACGGCAGGCATCTGACGAGATACCCCTGGTCCCCTTTAGAAATGTTACAACTTAGAGCTATGGTTAATCAAGAGACTCTAAGCCAGCTGTGCTTGCCTCCCACCCCAGGCTTTCACACAGCTCCCTTGATGGGCTGTGACTGCAAACCCAGACAATGCAGGCCAAGCAGGCCGGAGACGTCGCCAAGCCCGGGAAAGAGAATCCAGAAGACGGAAGCCAGTTTATGTGGAACATGGCCTCAGCCCTTGCAAAACCGACCCAGCCAGGTTCACTCGAGGTACTAGAAACACACACAAGGTGTTCAACGGAACCTTCATACAGGGGCTATTATTAACCATTTTCCCTAACGTTTGTAACTAGCGGCCACTACTTACTCGGTATTTTTCCCAGGCTTCCCAGAAATGGCTTTTTAATTTATTTATTTTAATTGGAGGCTAATTACAATATTGTATTGGTTTTGCCATACATCAACATAAATCCGCCTCGGGTGTACATGTGTTCCCAATCCTGAACCCCCCTCCCATCTCCCTCCCCGTTATCATCCCTCTGGGTCATCCCAGTTCACCAGCCCCAAGCATCTTGTATCCTACATCGAACCTGGACTGGCGATTCATTTCTTATATGGTATTATACATGTTTCAATGCCATTCTCCCAAATCATCCCACCCTCTCCCTCTCGCACAGAGTCCAAAAGACTGCTCTATACATCTGTGTCTCTTTTGCTGTCTTGCATTCAGGGCTATCGTTACCATCTTTCTAAATTCCATATTTATGCGTTAGTATACTGTAGAAATGGCTTTTTAAATCGAGCAGGGCGACACCAAGTATTCTGCTGGGGAAAGACGGGTCTCAGCCCGTGCCACACAGACTCCATTCTTGAGCTACTTGGAGAAAAGTTTCTTAACAACACTATCTTCACTCCCTGGCTCAACAATCTCAAACCTGAAAATGCATTCCAAAGTGACTTTCTAATGGAGACTTTGGTTATTCCCCCCCCCAGAAAAATACATTTCAATGACGTACCAGCACTGAGGCCTGGGCTCTTGGAGATCTCAGCTTACAGTGGACTCCAGATTATTTCTAGCTCCTCCCTCAACAGAAGCCCAAGCTTAATTCCCACCC
>SJYC01040765.1:19-24364 GCA_006408675.1 Madoqua kirkii
CCCCCTACCCCACCCCTTGATCATGGACTGCACCTGGGGACTTGCTCCCAGAGACCTGAGTATGGAGACTATTCTGGCAAACACTACACCAGCCAGGCGATCGAAGTGAACATCACTGACATAGGCAATGAGAAGGGCAAGTCAGGTCTGTCTCATTATAAGGAAAAGATCAAAGAAGCCCAAATGAAGGAACAGACTGCAAAACAGCTGACCAGCACTTCTTAAAAGCGTCAAGGTTGTGAAATACAAGGGGAGACGGAGGAGTGGTCACAAAGTGGAGGAGACCCGAGGCCTGGATTTCACCAGGCTCCTGACCCCGGCTCCTGGGTAAACTCTGCTGACCACCCGTCTAGCCTGACCGGGAACAGAACAGCTCCAGGATTCCTGCATGGACCCCGCCCACTGGGTGGTTTCTCCTGAGCACTCAGTCGATACTTGACACCTCTTCCAGAAAACACACTGGAGTCAGTTTCCATTCAGCTGTTCAGTGCCCACTGCGGACACTGTCACAGAGCGTCTCTGGCTCCCCGGGACAGTTCTCATCTCCAACACTGTAACTCATCGTCTATGCATTCGTTCGGATGACAGGTCTTGATATTTAATGTGAAAACACAGTCATACTTTAACTGAGTCATTTTGATGCTGGCAACATTTTCCCTCGTTTCGTCTGATTCCCACTCAGGAGCGTGCCCAAGGGGAAGAGGAGAGAAAAGGGCAGCAGCCAGGGACGAGGTGAGGCTCCAGGGGAATGACGGCCTCGAGTGGGTCCACAGCGGTGCTCCGGGTCTGGGGGAGAGCCAGAGGCCACACACCTAACCCTGCACCACAGCCTCTACATCACCAGAGCTGGGGGGCGGGGGGCACTGAGGGAAGGACACAGGTGAGACCACGGACTCAGACAAGCCACTGTCGGCTCTACCAACTGTCAGGAAGCGAGTGCTCTGTGCCTCAGTTTCCCCATTTCAAACGGAGATGTGGTGCTGACAGGCTACAGCTTCTCAGCAAGATGTCAAGAGTGCATCTGCGTGAGGCACGCCACGACGCCTTTGCTGAAATCAGTCTTCCACTGGTGCCCAACGAATCCCCACGACCTGGCAGCTAGAGGTTCTCCGGGGAGACAATGACAGGGATGAGCTTCAAAGACAGGACCTTTTCTCCACTGCTCTCCAAGGTGTTTGGAAATGTCAGGGAGCTGATTTGTCCCTGCTGTCAGAGCACACCAAAACCCTGGGGTGCTCTATTGCTTCCACAAGCAAGTCCAAATTTCTCCCGCAGTTAAGCTCACTTGCAGTGATATGCAAACGGGTGTCCTGGGCCGTGCTGCTCAGGGGGACCCCGCTGGTGAGCAGCAGCCTTTTGGGCTCCAGGCACCCAGCAGAGCAAGCATGGGTGCTCTCCTCTGGGAGAGATTTTAAATGAAATGGAATTACAGAGAGGTGAGGCGGGCAAAGGGAGGAGGCTGCCTATGGGCAGAGCTGCCGGGGAGCTTCAGAGCGATAAGAGTAAGCTGAACACGTCCTATATCTAAGTGCTGTTCTCTGTTTAACTCACAGTCGTCCCATCAGACTGGTGCTGGTTCTCCCCCTTTTATAGAGGAGACAAAAAGGCTCAGAGAGGTTAACCCACTTGCCCTGGGTGGCACAGCTCGTAAGTTATGGAGCTAAAGGCCTTGCCCTAACCACTGCTTCTCTGCAGCCCAATGAAATGTGTATTTATAACAGATAAACTAACAACTAACTACATTTGGTGAGACCTTAAACGCAAAGTTCTCTCACATCACATCATTCTCAAAACTACACCAGGTGGGGAAAAAAGAGAGGGGAAATGATATGATAACTCCCCCACTTAAGTTTAAAGAAACAGAGAAGAAAGCAGTATGTTAAGATCACAGCATCAGGAGCAAGACCCAGGCCCAAACCAGCTTTAAGACTCCAAAAACCCTACTCTTTCCACTTCATCAAATTTAATTTAATTAACATCCAAAATGCATGCCCCTTGACCTCAGGGTTTTGATCTGGATCTTCCAGAAGAGCTGACACCACCTTCAGCCAATACGGCTCTCCTCTCCTCCCTGAATCTGGCCTGCTTTCTGGTGACCTCTGTGTCCCTCCATACTGCCGGCTCTTGGAGGGCCAGAAACAAACCCTGTCTGTCTTTCCCTGTGGCATCCGGTGCAGCACCAGAAGGTAGACATTGATCTCGGCATCGGGCAAGTTTGCCACAGAGAAATCACATTCCAGATGCTTGCATGTTAAGGGAACATCGAGGAGCATGGTGGGAGCAGGTAACCAGTCCAAACGAGACAGCGAATTCAGCCTGGGAGCAGTGATGACTCAGCACTCCAATCAAGGAAGCACAGACTGGCTAGAGAGAGCCCCCCGGGCATAGAGTCAGGGATGTGAGTACCACCCTCCTCCACCACCGCCTGGCGGCACAACCTCACAGCGTCACAACTCCCTCGGGCCTCATTTTCCCCAAGAAGAAAACCATCTTCCCCAAGAAGAAAGTCCGATTCCCCTGCTCTGGGGAACTGCTTGTAACAAAGAGCAATCCATCTTTCAACGATTAACGAGTCATGTCAAAAGGGCACAAGAATGCTGTCACTGGCCAAACCCGTGACAAGTAGAACAACCAGAAAAACGATTTTAAGGGATCAAAACACACTGAATCAATAAAAACCCAAGACCATAACGGACTCAAAAAAAAAGAGTGAAAACAACCTTAATTTCTCACCATTTGAAGTTTCTAAACAATTTCTTACTGAGGAATTAGAAATCAAAGGGGAAAAAAAGCATTTTGTTTCTGTTTTTCTAGTAGGCGTTGTATTTCCGGGTAACTGAGTAGACCCAGCAGTTGAGCTCAAAGTGCTATTTTGCAGAAGGCCACTTGATAAAAGTAGAAGATATAACAGACACAGAAAATCATTTCATAAAACTTTAATGATGTTATTGAATCAGGCAAGGATTATCAACCGATTTAAAAAAACACGAGACGCATGATCAATGCCTCTGTGATGCTGCTAAAACTGATCTTCTCTAGTCACAAGGGGAAAGGCAAGGTGGGCTCAGGCCACCGCCACTCTACCCAGCAGTGAGTTTTAGCCTTACACTCTCAGCACTGATTCTTACCATACAGCAGCACCGATATTTCCACAGGAGCCTCTGAAACACATGCACCTTTCCACCACGTGCCCCCACTGCCTTATGCTGGACCTCACCATCTCTTATTAGCTAATGCAGAGCACAGGTCCTTCACACACAGCTTCTGCCAGATTTATTGTTAAGGATGCTTCATATGTTTCAAGACTAAAGTGGATGCTACAGCAAGACCAGATGGGGTTTATTCCAAGAATGCATGGCTGGTTTAACATTCTAAAATCCATTAGTATAAACCACTTCATTAACAAACTAAAAAAGAAAAACCATACATTCATCGCACAGGACATACAAAAAGCATTTGAGAAAATCTAATATCCATTCCTGACTGTTTTAAAACTAAGGGTCAGAAAGGTGAAATAATTGTCCTCTACATCATGGAACTGCTTTTAAAGTCACTCAAGGCCTGTTCTATAGCAGCTGATAACTATCCTAATATTTAGTTGTGTACTTTCTTTGTTGCTTCCTTTTCTCACAATTTTCTTCAGGAACTATTATTTATAAAGCAATGATTTTCTTTGTCACATACACACAAACACACACACACACACACACACACACACACATTCTCTATACCTACTCTGAGACGTACATCAGCTAATTCTCCACACCCTGACTTCCTAAGAAGACCCCACACATGCAAGTTTTGCTTTACAAAGCCAACAATTTCGGGTTGGGGAAGGTCCCAGTGACACTGTTGCTCCTCCCTTATGGTCTCAAAGTGGTTGCCATTGCCCCCATTAGACAGGTTGGATCTTTCAAGAGGCATTCAGGACTGCGTGGTCTCCGCTAACCTTCTCCCAGCTCATCTTTAATTGCCATATTGGAACAGAATTGCTCCAAGTATGTAAAAGAAGCTTATGCCTCCTTGCTTTCGTCTAGGCTGGTCTCTCAGCTTCAAACGCCACTTCCCCCCTCTAGAACAAGGCTCCTCCTTTTGCCTGCCTCCTTCGCAAGCCTTCTGTGACTCTCCTAGTCTAACAGTCAGCAGTTGGGCACCCAGCATGTGCTAGATACCCTGCAGAGCATGGATAAAGAAAGATGAGCGTTTTCTGCCTTCGTGGGTCATATGGGATGACAGACAAGCCAACTGCCAACAACGCCATCCAGCGATGATGAGCTAACAGGGCAAGTGCCAGCTAGGGGGCGGAAGGAGCTGGGAGGGTCTCCACACCGCCTTCTGTGACCTCAGAAGCCCGCTGAGAGAGGACGACAGGAAGTAATCCACCCACAATGCTGACAACGTTGTTTATTCCGTGGCTGTCTGATGCCAAAATAATTTTCTCCCCATTTTGCTTGTTTCAATAGTGTAGTTGTTTCCAGGTGAGGAGAAGGGGCAGGATTTTTTTGTTTAATGTGGCTGCTCTTTAAACAGTTTGGGTTTTTAGGGACTGATGAGATCACCTAAATGTGTATGACAGCACATTCTGTGAAATGACTCTTGTGCTGTCTATGGTCTGAAGTTCCCATTTCCTTACTGAAAGCAAACACGTTGGCTTTCTGTCAGTCCTTCTGAAAAGCCGATCTAACTCAACTTTCCTGTTGGGCAAGAACACAACGAAGTACACCTTTTCTTCCACTGTCTCCCTGGGAATTCGGGGGTCCTGCTGGTGAACCGCCAGGCTCTCTCATGACGACCAGGAGCTCACAGGCTGGAGGGCTTCAGAGAACCCCACAAGGCGCCACCATGGTCCGTCTCATCCCCTAGAAGGGCCTGCGCTGGATCTGGGTTTATGGATTCCTAGACTGGTGTTCCTTGACTTTCCCCAAATAAGCATGTGGATGCCCAGCTTTAATTTTAATTGTATGTTTATGTTAAGATTTCACCACAAATGTTTGTGAAAATGCTGTCTCAGAAGTCCAAGTGCTACAAATCAGTTCACAAGGTACCTGGAAGTGAGCCACTTAGCCAGCTTCCCTGGTGGCTCAGACAGTAAAGCATCTGCCTGCACAATGCGGGAGAGACCTGAGTTCAATCCCTGGATCGGGAAGATCCCCTGGAGAAAGAAATGGCAGCCCACTCCAGTACTCTTGCCTGGAAAATCCCATGGATGGAGGAGTCTGGTAGGCTACAGTCCATGGGGTCGCAAAGAGCTGGACATGACTCAGCGACTTCAGCAACTTCACATCAGCCAGCTTCCCACGTGCCAGGCTGTGAGCTAATTCCAGGTCACGAGGCATATGAGAGAGGTCCAGAACTGCCTACAGTCCAGTCCCGCAGGCAGTAAAAACAAAAAAAAGCTAAATCGAAAACATTTCATGCCTGACAGCAATGGTCCTCAAAGTGTGCTCCCCACCGCCAGCAGGAGCAGCAGCAGCAGCTGAGAACCTGTTAGAAACTCCCTCCTGGTGCCAACCAGGATCTGCTGAGTCAGAACCTGAGGGGGACTCAGCACTGCGTCCCAACAAGCCGCCAGGTGATTCGGAAGCAGCCGTGGTGTGGGATCCAGCACTGAAGGCCCTGCTGGGGTCAAACGTAGTTCATGATTAATAGACAAGGAGTGAGAGAAAGCAGCAATGGGGAAAAAAAAAATCTTGGCACATAGACAGTTCAGGACTTTGGCGGCTGCTGGTAATGTTCTAAATTGTGCCCTGCCTGCCTCAGTGTGGGAAACCATCGGACACAGTCTGTGTACGAGCGTCTCCTACAGATGGCAGGGGTTCCTCTTCCCTCCTCGACCTCCCCGTATGCCCAGCACATCTCACAAGCTGACTGGCCGTCTCCTCTGACAGAAGATAGACTCCAGGACATCATCTTGCTCCGTAGGAGCCCCAGCTTCCCGAACTCGACACTGAACCGTTCCTCGCCAGGGGCCTGTCGGATGGAGGCACGGGATGAAGTGTGACGAGGGTTCAGAGGAACAGGGGTTTTCCTGGTGGACAAGGGCCTTCACTGTTCCATGGACCTCGAGGCACGCTCTTCTGGCCCCTCTCCCTGACATCTGTTTAGAATTCCACAAGCAGAGGCCTCTCCACTTCTCTCACTGCTCCCTTTCTTACTACGTTTTGAAATTGTTGAGCAGATTAAAGGATTCTTTTTGACACTTTTATGGTTAAACTTTGTGAGTTTAAACTGCCTCCCTTAACTGTTCTTGGGAAAGATTAGAAATAATTTGGAACTGGATTGGATTTGCCATTCTGTAAGCTCTTCTTATCTACCAAGCTAATAGCAGACACTTTCCTCCCTACAACAGCCCAGGAGGAAGGCTTATTATCTGCGTCTTACAGATTGAAAAGTGAGGGTCAGATAGGCGAAAGCTCATATTCACTGCTCTATAAATATGCCTTGAATCAATAGAGGATGTTTCGTATCCCATAATAAGTTTGGAAACTTACAAAGCATATAGAGAGAGGAGGCACGATATCCTGAGAGCACTGCGAGCTTTGGGATTTAGCCACCACTGGGTTTGAATTTTAGCTTCTACTTTGAAACTGCTTGACCTTGGGCATGTTGTTTAATCTTCCTGGGCTGTTCAGTAATTCCCACTCAAATACGGTGAAGCTGCATAAGAGAAGTAACTGTAAACACTGTCTCAAAGTTCTCTGCTGCCACGTGCCAAGCCTCTCTGGCCAACACAGTCTGCAGCCTGGGCCTGCGCCTGCTTGCCATCCTTGGGCGCGTACTAATAAACAATCCATGAACAAACGGTCTAACACACTTTCTTTTCTGAGCTAACAAGAACCCTCCTCTGCTGCCCGCGGGCATCAAAAGGCTCAGAACCATTTCCACTTGTAACACAGCCTGATTAAGAAAAGATGCTATTGCGTGACATGGGTTTTTTATGTTTTTTTCCTGAATACATTTCTCTTAAGTTTTCTTAGCAGATTCTCTGGTCAGTCCATTTATAAATACAATTATTAAAACATAAAAGTATATGAGAACTTCATGAACATCCTATTGTTCTTTACTGTAAAGGCTAAAGTAAAACAAAATATTTCACAGGACCTAAGACAGAATGTCATCAGGCTTCTAAAGAATTTCAAACTTTACCCTGACACAGAAGAGACCTACCGTACTGCCCTGCTTTGCCTCACTGATGGAGAGAGCCTCTTTGGAGAAAACAGGATTCCTATGGAGAGGGAACAGTGACCTCGCTTTCTGAAATATCTGGATCCAGAAAGGTCTCCCAAAGGACACATGGCCACAAGGAGCTCACAGTTACAGGGAACCCAGGGGTATTAGCACAGAGCCAGGGTCTTCCCAGGTAGCTCAGCGGTAAAGAACCTGCCTGCCAAGCAGGAGATGCGGCGGTAAAGAACCTGCCTGCCAAGCAGGAGATGCTGGTTCAATCCCTGGGCTGGGAAAATCCCTTGGCAAAGGGAATGGCTACCCACTCCAATATCCTGGCCTGGGAAATCCCATGGACAGGGGAGCCTGGCGGGCTATAGTCCATGGGGTTGCAAAGAGTCGGACATCGTTCGGCAGCGACTGAGCACCAGCACCCTTGAAAGGCTTGGCAGAGAGGGTGACATCAGAACTCGGCCCTGGAAGAGGACTGGAGAAAAGTGCCAGGAATCAAAGGAACTGAGAGAGACCCTCTAATCAAAGAGCCAGCACCAACAGGGCATAATCGGGGGGCGGGGGGGGGGGGGCGCCTGGTGGAGGCTGGCGTGGCTGACCTCAGGGCAAAGCACACCCAGCTTTCACCTGTGAGTACAAACTGGGCTGTAGGGGGTTTGTGGGTCTTTATTATTTCCTTTTCTACTTTAGGCTTAACTTCCACAATTTTTCTGCTTGCTTCTAGTTGAGGCTGAGGTTTGTTGATTGAAGGCCAGGCTTCTGTTCCACCACAAGCATTAAATACTATAAATTTCTCCAGAAATACTGCTTCAGTGCCCTCTCACAGATGATATGTTGTGCTTTCATTTTCACTCATTTCAAAACCCTTTCTAACTTTTCATTTATTCTTTGACCCATGGGTTATTTGTGTGTCATTTTGTTTCTAAATGTCTGAGGGCTTTTCGAAGACTTTTGGTTGCTGGTTTCTAATTTAATTCTACTACTGTCAGGATATGCTTTATAAACTGAGACTCCTTTTATGTTTCTTGAGATTTGTTCTGTGGCCCTCTGTGTATCAGTCGGGGCTCTCTGAAGAGACAGAACCACAAACCAACGGGGCACCAGTGTGGGCACTCTTGAGCGTACACCTGGACAGAGAGGCTCATTTTAAGGAACTGGCCAGTGTGACTGTGGTGGCTGGCGAGGTTGAGATTTGCAGGGCACGCTGAAAATGCACTCAGGAACTATGTCAAGCCTTCAGGCAGTATTCCTTCTCTGGAAGTCAGAGCAGCCTGGTGTGCTGCAGTCCATGGGGTCACAATGAGTCGGACACAACTTAGAGGCTGAACAACAACAATTTCAACTGGTTGGATGAGGCCTACTCGTACTATTAAGAATAATCTCTTATTTAAAATCAACTGGTTGTAAATATTAGTCACATCCCCAAAAGAGCTTTACAGCCACATCCAGACTCACGTTTGACCAAACAGCCAGGTGCCACGGCCTAGCACAGTTGACACACAGAATCTAACCATCACAGCCCAGTATGGTGGGTGTTGGCAACTGTTCCGGGTGCACTGGAAAGGAACATATATTCTGTACTCAACTGGTGAGTGTTCCATAAATGTCAACTGGGTCAAACTGATTGACAGTATAGTTCAAATCTTTTCTATCTTTACTCATTTCTGTCCACTTGTTCTATCAATAATTGAAGGATATTGAAGGCTCTAGATTAATTTTGTCTTACAATTCTATCAGTTTTTGCTTCATGTATCTTGAAGCTCTGTTATTAGGTATATAAATATTTATGGCTTAAACTTTCTTGAAAAATTGAGCCCTTCATCATTATGAAAAGACCTTTTATCCTTGATAATATTCTTTGCTCTGAAGTTTACTTTTCTCTATTCCCCATAATGCCACAAGATTGGAGTAAGAATGGTGTATCTTTTTCCATCCATTTAGTTTCAACCTATTTTTGTCTTTATATTTAAAATTCATTACCTGGAGACAGCTGGAGGTGGGTCCTGGTTTTTTATCCAATCTGACACTACTGCTGCTGCTGCTACGTCGCTTCAGTCGTGTCCGACTCTTTGCAGCCCCACAGACGGCAGCCCACCAGGCTCCGCTGTCCCTGGGATTCTCCAGGCAAGAACACTGGAGTGGGTTGCCATGTCCTTCCAATGCATGAAAGTGAAAAGTGAAAGTGAAGTCGCTCAGTCGTGTCCGACTCTTAGCGAGCCCATGGACTGCAGCCTATCAGGCTCCTCCACCCATGGGATTTCCCAGGCAAGAGAACTGGAGTGGGTCGCCATTGCCTTCTCCAAACCTGACACTCTCTACCCGCAATTAGAGTATTTAGACCACTAACTTTCTATCTGCTTACTGATGTGGTTAAGTTTATTGCTGATGTGGCTTAAGTGCTGTTTGTTTTCTGTCCCATTTTCCTTTGCTTACTTTGCTCTCTCTTTATTCCTTCTTTTGAACTAATTAAATATTATTTTGCATTCAACTTCTATCTTCTTCATTGGTTTATTAGCTACAATTTTTTGCTTGTTTATTGCAATGGTTGTAGGGAACTTCCTTAATACGATAAAGGATGTGTATGAAAAAGCTACAGCTAACATCCCACTTAGTGATGGAAGACTGAATGTTTATCTCTACAATCATCCACACGGTTAGTACGATAAAGCAGGAAAAGGAATGTTATCTTTCCTGGAAAGGAAGAAGTAAAGCTCTCTGTTCACAGACAACCTGAACAGCTACTGAGAACAGTCTTGTTGGATTTAAGATTCACTACTTAATTTCGAAGGTTCCTCTGAGTTTTGTGCTCACGAGCCTGTATTAGTGGACAGTCATGACTTATCCTTTTGACAAGACAGGTGCAGGAGGTGGCAGCCAAACCGGCACAACCACAGGGCAGGACGCAGATGGGCAGGGTCCGCGTGGGTGGGCGACATGGCCTGGCTCTGCCTGCTCTGTAACCAGGGCCTTTACCAGGCCCCTCAACTCACCCATCCAGGCAGCCCCCAGTTCTGTCCCTCCTCCCCAACCTATGCACTGCTTTTAATAAAACACTTGTCCAAGGGCGGTTTCACCGGATCTTCACTAACAGCCTCATGAGAAAGGATTTTCTCCCCAGCTGCAGGTGAGGGGAGTTTTCAAGCAGCAGCCGGCAGGCAGGGGTGGGAGTGCCAGTTTCCTCGGCTCAGACCCTCGCCGCCCGGGCAGAGGCCAGCATCACTGGCTCCCTCGGGAGGTGCCTGTGGACCCAGCTGCTGCCCTCAAGATGGAGCAGCCAAGGGTCAGAGAGGCCATGCTGAGAGGTCTGGCTTACAGCAACCTGGCATCTCGCGTGCAGCCACTCCACACCCTCTGCTTCCAATCCGAGGGATCCTTCGGGCTGGTGGACAGGCGTGGAGTGGCTGAGGGGGGAGCGGCTCTCTGTGGGAGTCTGAGGAAACACATGTTCTCTCTCCCCACTTCCAGAGGGGCTCCCCAGAAGCCACTGTCACTGAACAACTTGTTTCCATGACTACACTGTTCCTCAGAGAGGATTTTACACGTTTAGCATGTTCCCAATTAAAGCTGTCCTTGTTTTGGGGAGAAGGAGGATGCAATAGGCTCAGCAGTGCCAAGAGACCCCACACGACAGCCCCAGAAGCACAGAACACCCATGGACACCCTTGCCCCGCCGAGCCTCAGGGGGGCACATCTGGACCACCGCAGACAGGTGCAACATTCCACAGGTTTGGACTCACCGCATCCCTCGCCTAGCACAGACCTCAGACAAGCCAGGGGGCTCCCTCTCATCAAGAAGGCTCCTGCAAGTCAGCACACCCGCCCAACAGCACGCCAACAGTTGGAAGAGGAGCCACGTGTGTGATGTGGATAAGACAATCATGCCCCAGCCGCCACCGGCGGCAGACAGAAGCGAGTGGGGCACACGGCCAACCACAGAAGTAAATGGAACGACGCTGAGGGGCCTGACCCGGGAGGAAGGACACAGCGGCAGTCATCCCAAGACGGCAGGGAAGAGACTCCGGGACCCTGGAAAGAAGCCACTTTCCCAGCTTCCCCTCCACAGCTCCCTGCCGACAGCCCCGCCCGCCAAGAGCACCCAACGCCCCCGGGGCCCATGCCTCCTGCACCTGTGGGCCTCCATGCCTTTAGTCCCTCGGCTGGGATCTTCTTCCCACCTCCCAGGGCATGTGGCCAGCATGAGAGCCGGAGCACAGCTCTCAAGCTTCTCAGCGAGGGTCTAAGTGACAAGGGACCCCAGCCGTACCAGCCTCCCTCCTCCTCCCTGCAGGGCCCTGAGTGGAGAGACCCCACATCCGCAGCTTCACGGCAGGCGGCCTCAGGGCCCTTCCAGCGTGGTCTCGTTTCATCAGGAGCAGCCCCCGCGGCTCACGCTCTGTTAACCCGCTGACTCACAGCCAGTGCGGCCAAGCTCCTCTGACAGGTTGAGCCAGGCACCGCCTCTGTTAGACGTGGAGAGTGCCCCGAGAGGCTGGACCTGCAGCGGCCTGCCTGACGTCACCGTGGCTGACCCTGCGCCCGTCCGGTCACAGCCGCGAAGACGCTGGTGCCCGCGCTCCACACGCTCTCCCTGCGCAGGCTTGCACCGCGCCCCCAGACGCTGACGGCGCGACGGCTGCGCGCGCGCGGCCCTGACTCTCCCTGCGCTCAGGCGGCAGCTCGTCTCTGTCCCCAGCGCCTTCGCGCAAACACCTGCTCCTTACGGTGTGCTCCCTCTGCCTCCCTTGTTGCCCACAAACCAAGAGCGGAAAGAGCTGCCTGAGGATTTCTGCGATAAACACTGAGAACAGTGACTCAACAGATACAGTTTTCAAGTGAACAAGAAAAAGGCGGGCAATGTCCTACTTCCCTCAGAACAGTCCTCCATCCAACCCACAAAGTCTCGAAGCTTCAGTAAGGCCCTCGAGGATCCCGAACCTCACGGGGAAGGAAAAACACCAGCTTCCCACAAACACACATCTGTCGGCAAATACATCCTTCCTCTCCTTTCTGAAAAACACGCCAACTTTGCTGCAGAAAGGCGCGGGAGAAGCCAGGAGCGCCCAGCGTCTCGGCGGGCTGCTGGGGCCGACTCACCCTCACGTGGCCCGGCTCCCCGGGCCGGCCGCCCTCGGCTGCGTTCACGGGCTTGCTCTCCACCCGGGGCCTGACCACCTGGCGGAAGGGGCTGCACAGTGGAAGGCCGCTCACACTGATGCCGTCTGAAAGAGGAAGAGAGAACCGTGAGTCAGAGGTTGATCCGATTTCTTTTTTTTAATGTAGGAGATTTTATTCAAAGATCACTAGCATCTGGAGCAGGGCTCCGGAGTGTTCTTGCCGCTCCGTCTCATGTAAAGGCCAGCCGCCCGGTGACTCTCCCGTGCACGAGTCACAGCCGTTACAGATCAAAGCCGAGGACAGGCCGCCTCTGAGAAAGGCTGGGTGCCTTTCCACCGGCCGGCCCCTTGTCACTGCCAACGCGGCCCAGCTGCCTGTGCTTGGACGAGGTCCCCTGCCTGCATGAGCCGCTCCGGCAGCCTCCATTCCCGAGGCTGGCTTCACCTGGCCCCCTAACTCAGTCTGCAAGCCATCTCCTCTCCAAGTCCTAGGAGCCACCACTGGGTCAAAGGACTGTGTGAACCCCTGTAAAGGGCCCACCACCACTGGCTCTCTCTCCGAGTCCCTGATATCACCTGTCAGCCTAACCTGGGACTTGCCCAGAAGTCCTTGGTCTCACACCCGCATCCCATCCGCCTGGAAGTCTTATTAGCTCTCAAGGTGCATCCTGAAACAGTCTTCAAGGCTACCACCCAGGTCCGGGTCCCACTGCCTCCCTCCAGGGCAGCAGAGGAGGCCTTCTTGGCTGCCCTCACGTTGCCCATCCATGCGCCCCCCCCATAGCAGTCAGTCCATGGAAATGTCAGTCAGGTTATGCCCCTCCCAGACTCCCTGAGCTACTCAAAGGCCCTCTGGACAGCACAATGGCCACACGAGGCTGAAGGAAAATGCCACCTACCCTCATTTCCAGACCATAAACACTGGTAACAGCAGTGCAGATAAATATCTTCTGTGTCCCCCAAAAAACTGACTCAGTTATCAATGAGAAGCACTTCTAAATCAGACTGCCAGATGTGAAGAAACGTTTGCTGGGAGCATCACCATGAAAAGTTAGTTTTTAAGTGATTTGCACTAAGCAGAGAAGAAGCAGACCCAAAACACAATTTCAGAAAGTGGCTGCAGAACAGTTCATGAATCCCTCATGATCCCAACAGAAAGTCAACAGAGCAGTGGAGCAACACTGAAACTCACTGACAAGCAAGCCAGGTGCCAACGCATCATCCAACCGGTGAGCAGGGCAGCACGAACCCCAAAAGCAGCTCAAACTCAATAGGGACCGAATGCACTTCAGAGAGCCTCCTGATCACAGCAAGTCAGACCAACCCAGCCACCGAGAACCCCTAGAGGACATGGACACAGCCGCTTTCAAATCTCTTCAAGGTCCTGGAGGGCTAACAAGACCAGGAAGAGCTCGTGTCCATGATCCAGGCATCAGCCTTCCCCAGAGGCACTTCCGGCTCCTGAAGAATGGATAGAGGAGCTGAGAGTCCAAGGAGAGCCCTTCACACTCCCTGGATGTGGTGGGGAAACAAGGACTTTCTATAGCTCCCGAGGGCAGTGGGCCCTGGAAGCTCTGGGTGGGGACCCCAGAGGGTGACATGCTGAGTGAAGCACAGAAAGGAAACACTGCAGCCCCCAGGACCAGAGCCCAGCTTCCATTAGGTCCGTACATGCAACCGCACTTGGGTGGTTCTTCTGCCAAAACACGTTCCCTGTCGGCCCTACCCTGCCCTGTGTCTCCTCCTCACTCTGTGCACCTCTGACCACTGTCTCCGTGGATCCTAACACCCCACTTTGTCATCATGCATCCCCAGCCACCCTGGTGGACAATGCTCCTTCCTCAGCACCCCAGCACCGCCCTCACCCAAGGCAGCCCTGTGTCCAGGAAGACTCGCTGCAAGGCAGGGCCTGGAGGACTCAGACGGGCCAGAGAACATGAAACGTCTGTCACGAGACTGGGACTTGGCGAACATGCAACAAAAATAGCTATTATGATTATTACAACAATCGATGCGCATGCCTGAGATCCCTTACATGACCTAAACCCCTTGAGGACCAGGCTCTTCTCAGTTTCACTACCGTGCCCCCAGAGCAGCTGCAAAGGCTCCAGCAAGTCACAGAGCCACAGCAAAACATTAAGTAAATGAAAAAAATCACAGGTCAAATTTGGCAGTTTACACAGCACAGTCAACAAAAATTCCATCATCCCAAAGTCACATTCAATAATCAACTCAATTCTCCATTAACTGAACTTTCGTCTGTGTCCCTGTGCAAAGACCCATTTGCAAAAGTCAATCCAAAGTCGTGAGCTTTAAAGAGCTTTTTCTCTCCTTCTTCTCCTTCCCCCAGCACCATGGGGATAATCTATAAAGCCCTCCACTACACCACAGTGCCTGCTATGAATGGTAGCAGTATCATGAACACAGACATTTGCAAAACACAAACTCCACACTCTTGAGACTCTAGACACGAGGTCCAGTGGGGCCTGTCAGCGAGCCCCCGAGGGATGACCTCAGTCATCCCTGCTGAGTTAAGGGAGGTGCTCGATGGATTTAAATGCCATCCCCTCGCTCCCCACACACGGCCTGGGGTACCCTCATCCCTCCCTGGGGAAGTTTCCATCACTAGTAACACACAGGCAGCTGGCTCCCAAAGGACTGGGTTTCTTGTCTGCCTTGTTTCACACCCGTAACCGCACTGCACACCCGACCCTTTCTGCAGGGTCCATGGGCTCAGTGCTGCAGCGGGGAATGTCCTGAGCAGAGGGCCTGTTTGTGCTTCCTCATGGAGCAGCTCCCTCCCTATCCCAGGTAGTTCCAAGGGTGGCTCTGATGCAGCTGTGGTGAGAGGCAGAGACCTTTCATCAGCAGCAGCAGATCCAAAGGAAGGACATGAGACACCGGCAGGGCCTCGAAGAGTCTGTCTGAGACTTGATCTAGGAAGGGCAGGCAGGGTGGTTCCTCCTGAAGCCACAGGTTCTCAAGACACAGGCTGGGGCCTTCCCACACCCACTGTTCCCACCACACAGAGACTGAGCAAGCCACAGCACCCTGCGACCTCAGCGTACTTGACTCAAAAATGGGATCCAATGCAAGGGAACTGGTGAGAAGTGGCACTGGAGGGCCCTGAGATGTCAGTCCTGAGCCAAAAAGGCTAAAAATTAGACCTGAAATTTGCCTCCTTTTCTGACAAAGACCTCGAAACCTCAGGGAAGCCTCAGAAACCTGTAATCTTCAAGCTCAGAAGAAATATACACAAGGAAAGCTACTCTCTGACTTCAGAGACTAAAATATTCTGCCCCCTGATCCAATCAAGAATGGAAAAGACAAGCGACAATAAATGATAAATGGGGACAGAGGTCAGCAGCTAGGATGGGAGGCAGAAACTGGCCTCCAGAAGGTGGCAGAGAAGCCCTTCGCCTGCGTGGGGACAGGGCCAGAGAGGAGGCAACAGAGGGTGGCAAGAGGCCGGATGGAGTCAGGGGTGAGCAAGGAGGGGCCGCTCCCAGCAGCGCGGGTGCAAAGAGGGAGGAAGCTCTGCTCGGCCAATATCGGCCAGTTTTCCTGCCAACCCAGGCTACCGCAAATAGAACAGAGAACAGACGGGAATGACAACTAATGGGGAGACAAGACCAAAAAAAGTTACTAACAGACGAAGGCAGCCTCGTGGGAAGACCGCCGCAGAGCTGGGCAGATTTATGAGGACAGAGGGTATTTAAGAATGGGACGAGCCTGGTAGATCATCGTGAATCAAACTGAGCGTTTAGAGAGAACTTCAGAGTTACTGTTTATAGTGCTCAATTTTTCTATTAAGAGCAGCTCTGTGGGCAATTCAGAAATACAGTCTAACATGCTAAAATAGTAACATGTCTCTCGAAGTCGGCTGTATCCAAGCACGGTGACAACTGGGAGAGATGACAGCTGGAAGTGGGATGCGTGTGGTGGGGAGAAACAGCACACTCAGGATAAAAACGCTGCCCCAAGAGGGGCTCGTGGCTGCGTGTCTCCTGTGACTCGGCGCGTCACCGGGTGCTCTGGACATGGCACTGACTGCCCCCCATGCTCTGCGAGGTGGGGTGGGCATGACCTTATTGGCTCTGTAAATGAGGCACTGGCGAGCCTGAGAAGATAAATAACTTAGCAGTTCATCAGCAGCGTGGCGAGAACTAGAAGTCAGGACTTTCGGATTCATGAAGGCCCAGTACAGCCGGGACAAGCAGCACACTTCCATCCTCCAGAGCTTCCAGAAAACCTCCCGGCCAGGCTGCTCCGTGGCCAAAACCTACACAGCACCTCCTGGGAGGCCCCTCAGAGTGGCTTAGCATCTGTCTCTGGCAGGGTGTAGGGAGGGCAGCTCAGGAATGTGTCCGTTTTTGTGCACTTTTGAAAGAGGCACTAATGCCAAAGGCTGAATGCACATTTTTCTCGCTGATGCCAAGTGTGCAAAATAAACTAAAGCAGGATAATCTACATCCACAAAGGCCAAAGGAGATGACCATCTCCTGGTGGGAGCTTGTCAGGGCACGCTGTTGCAGGTGGGATGTATTTTGAAGATGCTTTTTAAATTATTCATAAAGCCCATGGGTGCCAAAAAGCCCATCTGGCAATCATAAAACATCCTCAGGAAAACCAAAGCGAGAGAAACATTTGGCTCAGGAATCAGGCAACACTCGGCCTCAATCTTCACAGAGAAAGTGGTGTGTTCATTCATTCAGAAACTTTGGGATATGCTTAGGAAGAAAAATAATTCATGTAGAAAAGCGGCCTTTATATACTGTCCACAAGGCAACAGCCCTCGGCCCACACCCACGCCTCTGATGGCACTGGCCTTCCGTCCCTCTAGAGCAGGGGGTGGCACCCCTCCCACGGGGCCCCGTCGGCCCTCAGTGCTCTCGGCCCACCAACGGCCTCTCCTTCCTCCACAGGCTCTCATTCCAGGTGCCCTCACCCAGTGCCAGAGCATCTCAACGTAGTTGCTGAGACACGACTAACGTGTCATAACCTGCAGACATTTCAAGTGTACAATCAAGGGAGTTCTGACGGTCATAAAACAAGCAACAGCAACTGAGACAGTGAACATGTAATAGATCACATGTGTGCATAGATGTCTGAACACTGTGACTGAGACAGTGAACATCTAATAGAGGATACGTGTGCACAGACATCTGAACACTGGGCTGGAGTCAGCCTGAACGCTGAGTCAGCCTGTTCTCAGCATAGTCACCCCACCTCTCAGTGTCTGCTGTGAACGAGGCAGCATCACACAAAGTCCTTTGAAGCTGCAGCCCTGAAATCTGGGAGCAGGACCTGCTTCCAGTGTCCCAGGTAAGAGAAGAAACACAGGTACAGGTCCACAGGGCAGTGGATACGAGATGCACCCCACCGCAACGTGTGGCTGTCACCTCCAAGGTGAAGCGCGAGCCCACACCTCTTCACAGCAGACCAGGTGTCTGACATGCTGCAAGAGCCAGTTTCCTAGGAGATCACATTTGGAAGCCCACTGAAGACGATGCTTGCCTTTGCTGAAAAGTGACGCCATACGAATCACAGGCCACACCGGAAATTAACTACAGTGGACTTTTAAACCACTGGACAGTCCTGTTAGCTTCAGGACATTACTGAGTTTCTCCCCTTCTAAAGATGGTCAAGGGGGGAAAGAATCAGGTGATATCACAGCAGATGACACATACTCAAAGATAAGGACGCCAGTCACCCCTGATAATGGAGCTCTGAAATGGGAGCCTGGAAGTGCCACCTTTTCTTTAGAAATCTTTGAAGAAGTGAAGGATGAAGAGACTAGAGGGCATACTGTATAGCACAGGGAACTATCATCAATATCCTGTGATAAACCATGACAGAAAAGAATATGAATAGATATATATGTCTAACTGAATCACTTTGCTATATAGCAGAAATTAACAGTGTAAATCAACTAGACTTCAATTAAAAAGAAAAATGTTAAGACACATGAGGATATGTTCAAATTCCAGGTGTGTTCTCTTTCTCTCGCTGTTCAATCACTAAATTGTGTCTGGGTCTTTGGGACCCCATGGACTGCAGCATGCCCAGCTTCCCTGTCCTTTACCATCTCCCAGAGTTTGCTCAAACTCGCATCCATCAAGTCGGTGATGCCATCCAACCATCTCATCCTTTGTTGGCCCCTTCTCCTCCTGCCTTCAAATTTCCCAGTATCAGGGTCTTTTTTAATGAGTCAGCTCTTTGCATCAGGTGACCAAAGTACTGGAATTTCAGCTTCAGTGTCAGTCCTTCCAATGAACACTCAGTACTGATTTTCTTTAGGATGGACTGGCTGGATCTCCTTGCAGTCCAAGGGCCTCTCAAGGGTCTGCTCCAGCACCACAGTTAGAAAGCATCAGTTCTTCAGCGCTCAGCCTTCTTTCTTGTCCAGAACCAGTCACCTTAAGGAGCATTGGACACAGAGGCTGAGCCCAGGCCTTGCCAAGCCCCTGCCCCTAACCTCGGGAAAGATCAACACTGATAACTGATCAACAGAAGTGCTCTCAACAGTGCTCATAAGCGCTGCACTCACATTTTTGCTCTGGTCTTACACACCTTTCATGCCTTGTTTACATGTATTATTCCATTCCTGCTTAGAAGCACAAATAAATGAACATCAATTCTCTGAAGAAAGCCTCAGAAATAGCTCAACTGGCATGTTATTTTAGGATAAAATTCAGAAAAACCAAACCAGAGTACTGCCAGTTTGGAAATAGAATGCCTTTTCCGCAAGATGATAAAGGGAGAGCAGTGGTCCCAGGCCAAATAATGACACATGCTTGTTCTTTTAAAAGCAAGAAATTCAAATTAGAGCCTGAATGTCTGAGCCCTCTTCACAGCAGTCCTCAAGCACTGCACAACCCTGGAAGATTGGGAAAGTCATCATTTCTTCATTAAAGAGTTAGCCATACCACAGAAATCACAAGGCTGATGGCTTCAAGTGAGAACATTAGTTTTAGGAATTATCAAAAGGAAAGGTTCACCTAGCATCATCCCCTGAAACCTTTTCTCCCTAATAAATCAGTTGTTAATACAAATTCTCTTGTGGAATAGCTGTAAGAATTCTCTCTCACCACACCCACACCCACACCCTTCAAAAATTAAGTTCCCAAAACTTGCTTTCTGCCACAGTTTTTACACATGCATGAAAAACTACTTTCCCAGCCCTCGTCCTTCCATGCCCTCAGGTCCTCCTCATCCTGTGAGTTTTACCTCCATCGTCAACCTCTGTAGACAAGTCTTGCCCCACTTCCTGTCATAGCAGCAGGTTCCTCTCCTGTCCAGCACTTAGCAAAGCTGCAATTTTTCATTTACGTGTGACACCGCCTGTCTCTTTCATCAGACCTGTGCAGTCTTAACAGAGTGATTAACAAAGTGATTAAAATCAAACAACACTTGAGATCTTTGATGCACCGTCCCCATCACAGCCAACCAAAGCCACACACGACTCCTGGTTACCCTCCTGGAGTTTCCCCGGCATAGACTTCTGACAGACAGCACTGCCCGGGATGCGAGGCTCCTTGCAGGCAGGGGCTACATCTCATTTTACATCTCGGGACCATCCCGAGAGCAGCAGAGCAAAGACATACCTCACTCTACTGCACTTCACAGATACTGCACTTGTTACAAACTCAAGGCTTGTGGAAACCCTGCTGGGAACATTTTTCCAGCAGCATTTTCTCACTTCATGTCGGTCTTGCATTTCGGTATTCCTCACTGTATCTCTGACTTTTTCAACATTATTATGCTATATCTGTTACTATATCTTTGATCAGTGATATTTGATGTTACTATTATAGCTGTTTTGTCATTTTTTATCTACGAAGCGTTTTTAACTAAGTCATGTGTATTCTTTTCTCAGACACAATGCTACTGCACACTGAATAGAACACAGCATACACATAACTTTTATAAGAACTGAGAAACAATCCTATGATCCACTGTAACTGCAGTGTTCGCTTTATTGTGGTTGTCTCGAACTGAATCCACAGTATCTCCAAGGTGCGCCTGTGCGTGAAACAGACACTCCAGAAAAATTTGGGGAGGGGAAAATACACGCCATAATTGCTTACTTTACTAAACTACACACTGCATTATAAAAACCAAGGAAGAAATTAAGTCTTGTTACTTAATTAGAACAGTTCAGTCGCTCAGTTGTGTCTGATTCTTTGAGACCCCATGGACTACAGCATGCTAGGCTTCCCTGCCCATCACCATCTCCCAGAGCTTGCTCAAACTCATGTCCACTAAGTCAGTGATGCCATCCAACCATTTCATCCTGTTATTCCCTGTGATCCATCTCTGATTAGAACAATTACTAGTAATTTGTTACACTTCTATAACTTCAAACATTCCATAATATCCACTCCCATTCAAATACTTATGAGTTCCTTATACACATACACACACACACACACACACACACACACAATTCCCTCAAAAACTAAAGCAGATAAATTAAAGTGGTTTTACAGATGAATTCTACCAAACATTTAAAAAATTAACACCAATCCTCCTCAGACTCTTCCAAAAATTGAGAAGGGGAACACAACACTCCCAAATTCATTTTCAGACCTGGAGAATGAGTAAGTTTTTCTGGAAGAAACAGAGTCTATGTCACTGGTTCCCAAATTTGGATGTTTCCATGAACTATTTGGAATACTTTACAACATCCTGAGGCCCAGGTCACACTCCATGCCTATGAAATCATGAGGTCCAGAGCAGGAGCCAGGTAGAGCTTTTAAGGATCCCCAGCTGATTCCAACATGCAACAGGGTTCAACCCCCTCTCTGGTCTACACTAAAAGGCAGTAGGCCTAAGAAGACATGGCAAGTCAGAAACATAAGTAATTCAGTGTTTCTGGCAAACAAACCGAATGATAGAGAAGAGACAGGTGGGCAAGGAGACCAAACAGGCAGCCAGGGCAGAACCACACCCACCGTCCTGGTGGCTAGGGCCCTTGGAAGGTGCAGGGCAGGAATGGGATGTGGACAGGTTCCACTCGGAGAAAGGACTGCAGGGAAACCACGGATGACAGTGAAGGGGGGCAGAGTGAGCTGTGGGAGACCACTCAGAAGGCTCCCAAAAGGTCCAGATGATCAATGACCAGAGCCTGAAGCACAGCACTGATGGGTGTGGACAGCTCGAAGCACGCCGGCCTGCAGGGCCCACGGAAGTCACCTCTTCCACCTTTTGGGGGGAAAAATCCTCTTCAGTCACCTTTCCTGAACACCCAATCTGTCTCCCGAGAATCACCACCACCACCTTGGTGGTGTGAGCAAACGTTCCAAAAGACCTCAGCCCTGGTGCCTGCAGGAAGATCACCTGTTGCTGATGAACAACAAACACCTGGATTTCATCCTCTCCTGGTGGTTCAGAGAGTTATGAGTTTAGACCTGAGTCAGCCGTCCCTCTTGCAGGCTCACGGGACCAGGGGACCCCCAAGTTATGAGACAGCACGGGCAAGAGCCCAGCTCTGTCTTGCTCAGAGGTGCCCCCGGAGCTCCAGGAAGCAGAAGCAGCCTGACCTTTCCCTCGGCTGAGCCACTGAGCTGTGAGATGACAGCTGGTGAGTCGGAAGCTAGTGGGCAACGCCAGCTGAACATAACAAGGGGCTGGCTGTCCACTGCACCATTAACCTTTTCCTTGAGAGCAAAAGCAGAGAAACTGCTGAAAACACAAGAAAAACAGCATGTAGTCTGACAAATGACCAACACAACCTAAAAATCATTGGAGATCTGATTGAAAGGGTGTGGGCTTCTGATTACAGCTTGGAGATGTTGAGAGCTCGGGGGAAAAAAAAAAACATCACTTTCATCCTGAAGACAAGAAGACACTTGACAAACTAGAAATTGCCTTGTCCTGAGCTGATGAGAGAAATGAAGTGCTAGAGAAAACTAACCTGAAATCTGTGGGCAGGCACCTCCAGAGAAAAGCAGGAGCCCAGCACAGGTGCCTCTGCGGGCCACGAAGGCCAGTTCACAGGTTCAGCCAGACACTGCAAGTGCCTGCGAAGGCTTTGGGCGTGGGCGAGGGGAGCAGGAAGCCCCCAGGGCTGCCATGCACACCACGTTCAATCTCCCACCAGGGCAAGGACCTGAGGACGCCCGCTGGGGCTGGAGGGGAAGGGGCCAGAGCCACTGCCCCACAGCAGCCCCTCCCCTGTCCCCCACAGGATCAAGGCCTTCATCTGCAGGGCAACAGCACACAGTAGAGCGCAGGACAGGGGTGCAAACCCTCGCGGCTGGGGAAGGGGAATGGCAACCGCCAAGCAAGCCTCCCCCTGGCCTCACCCGCCCCATCTCCCCCAGAACCAGAGCCCTCGAGCCCACAGTCAGCCTTCAGACCAGGAGTGCAGAGAAGAGGTCTGGTGGTGGGGTGGGGTGGGGTTGATGGTCACTGAAGCCATCTGAGCAGAGGCAAGAAAGCACACTTAGAAAGGAAGAAGAGGATGCTGGATAGAGCTCTGAGCGATTCCGCTCTGAGACGGTCACGACGGAAGGGAGGAGGCAGCATGTGGAACAGACAGAACGCAAGGAGAAGCAAGAGGGAGAAGACCTCCAGGCCGGGAGCAGGCTTTGGAATTAAAGACAAAGATGGCCCTGGCCCCATCTCAGTCTGGGGGCGCTGTACTGTGTGAGACCAGAAATGCAGACGACTGTGGCAGCAGGGAGCCGGAGCGGCCCCAGGGACCAGAGGCTGGGGGCACAGAGCCCAGGTTCCGAGGCCACCGTCCAGCTCCCCACTGGGGTTCTAGAGAGAGCAGCCAGCAGCTCTATCACATGCTCTCATGTGGGGAAGGGGGGACGAGGCAGGCAGGGGTGGGTGAGGGGGAACAGGGGAGAGATGCAGTACAGCTTCCAGCCTCCATACTCTGTGGCCTCAGAAAAAAATCCAAGTTAAGAACGTCTTCTAAAAAAGTAAATCAGACCTTTATGAAAGCCTCAGGCATCTAGGAATTAAGAAAATAAGAAATCTCCTGATATTAAGATTGCAACTAGTATTTGATTTCTGGGTAATTCAGGACTCACTGGTCTTTAAAAAGTGAGACTGCATCTTCCCAGAACGAGTATCTGCTTTTGCAGAGAGCGGCACACCAGGGCAGATGGGCTCGGTGCCGCCAGGTCTCAGGCACGGTCCTCGGGGAGGGACAGCTTAGGGACGGGAACACACAGGGTTCCATAGCAAGGGCTGCAAATAAAACCAGTCCCCAGCAACGGTCAGAGGCTGAATCTGCAAACTGTGAAGATGCAAATGTAATGAAATGCTGAAGGTAAACATGGCTTCTCTTTTTCAACCCAAATCTCCAACTGTGGACAAAGAACTGAAATGATTCGAACTTACACCATAAGCAGATTTTGGCTTAGCTTAACAAACGAGACATTTCAGGCAAGAAGCACTTCCATGGGGAGCAGAACAAATTCTAACAGCTCACCAAATGGTGGGCCAGCTCCTCAACCCCATGCTGCAAACACCCCAGGCCCCCAGCTACGGCTGGATGCACTCGGTAGAGACAAACCCCTTCCCTGCCGCCCGCCCACCACACCCTCTCCTGCTTCACATCTATGTGCCGCACCCTCAAGCCCTCACATCTGCCACCTGTTGCACCAGGAGACTTTCGGCACCAAGCCGCCCACCCCCCTTCTTCCCACATTCTCCGTCACACCAGCCTTTTCTCAGAGAACTTTCAGGGACTCACCAACAGTCTGAGCTAGTTCCCTGAGTTGCAGACCTTCCTCAGCTGCTGAACCTACCATCCCGACCTAACTGCTAAGTTGCTTCAGCCGTGTCCGACTCTGTGCAACCCCATAGACGGCAGCCCACCAGGCTCCGCCGTCCCTGGGATTCTCCAGGTAAGAACACTGGAGTGGGTTGCCATTTCCTTCTCCAATGCATGAAAGTGAAAAGTGAAAGTGAAGTTTCTCGGTCGTGTCCGACTCTTCACAATCCCATGGACTGCAGCATTCCAGTCTCCTCCATCCATGGGATTTTCCAGGCAAGAGTACTGGAGTGGGGTGTCATCGCCTTCTCCAATCCC
>SJYC01040766.1:43-85989 GCA_006408675.1 Madoqua kirkii
GTCCCAGGTCCCAGCGCCTGGCCACCCGCCAGGCCACACTCCCCTCCCTGAACACAGGGTCAGGCCGCGCGTCACACTCCACAACATGCCTTTCATCTCCTCAGCCAAGTCACTCCTGGGGCCTTCTCTGAGGCGGGCCCTGCGCTGGGTGCTGGGAGTGGAGAGACGTGAAGGGACACGGTGTGGGAGAAGCCGCGGCAGCGTCTGGAGGTGTCACGGGGACACGCGGGCTCAGCAGGCAGACACAGGAGGGACAGACACCGCCGGCCGAGGAAACAGTGCCGCGGGCTCAGGACGACCTGCTGCCAGCTGTGTCCCCAGCGCCCCTCTCCAGGACTGCCTCCCTTCTCGCCTCCCATTGACTACTCGAGAGCTGACCGTCGTCTGAACCGGAGGAGCCTCACAGGTTTTCGCATGAACGGGCAGGGAGAGCCGGGCGTGCTCCTCAGTCTCAGGTGTGATGTGGGGCGACACGAACTCACAGGCAGCATGTGTTCTCCCATCAGGAGGAACGTAACGCCGGCCTATCTCTTACTTTGCTGTGAGGATGCTCATGGTCTCGACCCATAATCTGTTAGGAACTGCAAAGTGGTGGGCTTCTAACTCTACCCACCCTTCTCAGGTGCTGGCTGGAACACTTCTGTGAAGAGACTACCGTCATCAGCTCCCAGGCTGTCCGACCGTACATTTGAACGGAGAGGCGGAACACGTGCTCATTACCTGTCACCTTCAGGATGACACCACTCTCCCCATCACTCTGAGGCGGGAAACCCTCTCTGGGAGCACTCAGAAGCCCTGACTGAAGTGCAGGCATCAGCCCGCTGAAGCTCGGACTGCCAGCAGCAGCCTCTTCACGTGGGGTCTTCCTTAGCACCTTCGCTCTGCAGCTTCCCTGCTGCAGGCCCCACAGGATATTCCCAGACCACCTCACCGCAGACACTTGCTGCCCCAGACCTGGAAAGGGCCACTTCTCCAGGAAGTCCTGGCTTCTCTCAAGACAGGACGCAGGCATTAGGAGGCCCACTGCGGCTGAGCTGCGGGGTGTCTAGGCCTTGGAGTAGACACGGCAGACGGACGGATCTTTACACACCCCATAATTTCTTCCTGCTACCTGTTATTTAAATTCTAGACTATGGGTTTTTACTTCATCTCTGTCATCTTACATCAGTTACCTCTTCCATGTGAGAATCTGCATTCAGCAGCAGAGTCAGGTGCTAGAATTAGATTATCACAGAACAGATCGTTAACTTGATTCTACGTTAACACACAGTTTCAGAATACCAGGATCAACCCTATGTCCACCACAGGAATCACTGAAGACAGTTTAATCTCACTCTTGCAGAGAGTAGTATCACTATCCTGGCAGAATCAGAGTTTTCTGCTGTCTTCTCCCCAAAGAACACTAATTTAGACCATCACACACACAGGAGAGGGCCTCTGTGGAGGCCCAGGGACCCAGCAGAGAAGCCGCAGTTCACACTGAGATTGGACGCACTAACTCTACCCAGCTCACTCTCCCTGAAGGCAGCAGCTCAGTGCCCAGAGGGACCGGGTCAGCCAGGCCTCCTCCCGGGAGGGACACTGTCAAGACGGTGGGGGCAGGGGGTGCCGTGCTTTCTTGGCTGCACAGAACGAGTGCCAAGATGAGGGCTTCTCTCTCACCTCAGCCAGAATCCTGAGGCCCAAAAACATCTTCAGTCTATTTTCAATCCAGGACACGATTAAGGATTGCACATAGATAGCATCAGAGTGTTAGATCTCCGCCACCTCCTCTAATGGAGAACAATCCTCCCACTTGTTTTTTTCTGTTTTTTTTTTAAACAAAATGGAATCATCTACTTTATAGAGGTGTTGGGAAGACTAAATAGAAATAATGCAAATAAAGTGGCTGGTCCAGATCTGATATGCAATATCTGACAATGCTCAACAAATATTCATTCTCTTCCACGTGTCTACAGCCCACACTGGGTCCAGTGTCCTGCTCTGCATGGCAGCTACATTTACTGCTGCAAGCTTTTGTTTTTCTAAAATATTGTTTATTTGGCTGCTCCAGGTCTTAGCTGCAGCATGCAGCATCTTTCGTTTTGCAGCATGTGGGATCTAGTTCTCTGACCAGGGATCAAGCCTGGGCCTCCTGCATTGGGAGAAACCATAGCTAATGGGAGAGCCTGCCTGAAAGGCCAATCCAGAACCCCAGTCTGAAACCCCCAGACCAAGCACCCGCCATGGGGCATCTCCCAGGCTCCTCTGCCCATGGGATTCTCCAGGCAAGAGTACCGGAGTGGGTTGCCATTTCCTCCTCCAGGGGATCGTCCTTACCCAGGGGTTGAACCCGCATCTCCTGCATTAGCAGGCAGATTCTTTATCACGCTGCCACCTGGGGAGACCATGGAGAGGGCATCTCACTTCAAATACTGTATTTGCCAGACCACTAGATACATGAACGCAAATCTGTGTGAAAGTAGATTACTTTAACACACAATAAAACCTATATTCTAATTCGGTTCTACTATTAATATAAATGCCATAAACCAGGATGCTGCATCACAAAAATAAATACACATCCGTACAAAAATAAAGAAAGAGGGCATCTCGTTAACAACAACCATGCTCCACTGCACACCTGTGCTTTATCTAACCGGCCGGAAACTAGGACAGCCTTCCACTTACAGACCAGTTGGTAATCCTAACTCTAGTTCTCTTCCACTTGGTTTGAGAAGAAGGTATTTCCAGACTATAAATCCCAGGCTGCAATTTTACTTTCAGCTTAGGAGGGCAGAGGCAGTCCTCCAGAATTCTGTAGGTAAAGGCAGAAACACAAGAAGATACATCCACGCTGAACACATAAAGTCAAAGAGCCACCAGACGGAAGCAGCTTTGGTTTCCACCCAAAGAGTCTCTGCTCTCTCGCCGCCAGGGGCACCCCCCCTCCGACCCCAGCAAGTGAGCGGCAGCACCAGTCACCGTCCGCTCCCTCAGCTCTCACGGCCAAGGGCCTCGGCTGGCCATCCACTTGCCTGGACACACCCCTGGGGATGACAACCATCTAGCCTTCCCAGGATAGGTGCTGGGCACCACTGACTCTGCCAAACTCCCTTCCTGGGGAAAAGAAGTCTCTGTCTACTGACAGAAAGATGCAGTCCAGTGGCATTAAGTCATTTACAGAGAGGAAATATCCATTTCACCTGACATTTTTTAGTCCTTGTGTAGTGTTAAATCTACATGGCATTTTCCATTTTTTGTGTGTCCAACAGTAAACTTACTTTTCAATCTTCAGTGATATTTTGAAATTTTAATAGGTGCACTCCCAAGAGCACAAGAGAGAACACTTCATCAAGTGTGTTCTAGATACATGAACGCAAATCTGTGTGAAAGTAGATTACTTTAACACACAATAAAACCTATATTCTAATTCGGTTCTACTATTAATATAAATGCCATAAACCAGGATGCTGCATCACAAAAATAAATACACATCCGTACAAAAATAAAGAAAGAGGGCATCTCGTTAACAACAACCATGCTCCACTGCACACCTGTGCTTTATCTAACCGGCCGGAAACTAGGACAGCCTTCCACTTACAGACCAGTTGGTAATCCTAACTCTAGTTCTCTTCCACTTGGTTTGAGAAGAAGGTATTTCCAGACTATAAATCCCAGGCTGCAATTTTACTTTCAGCTTAGGAGGGCAGAGGCAGTCCTCCAGAATTCTGTAGGTAAAGGCAGAAACACAAGAAGATACATCCACGCTGAACACATAAAGTCAAAGAGCCACCAGACGGAAGCAGCTTTGGTTTCCACCCAAAGAGTCTCTGCTCTCTCGCCGCCAGGGGCACCCCCCCTCCGACCCCAGCAAGTGAGCGGCAGCACCAGTCACCGTCCGCTCCCTCAGCTCTCACGGCCAAGGGCCTCGGCTGGCCATCCACTTGCCTGGACACACCCCTGGGGATGACAACTCATCTAGCCTTCCCAGGATAGGTGCTGGGCACCACTGACTCTGCCAAACTCCCTTCCTGGGGAAAAGAAGTCTCTGTCTACTGACAGAAAGATGCAGTCCAGTGGCATTAAGTCATTTACAGAGAGGAAATATCCATTTCACCTGACATTTTTTAGTCCTTGTGTAGTGTTAAATCTACATGGCATTTTCCATTTTTTGTGTGTCCAACAGTAAACTTACTTTTCAATCTTCAGTGATATTTTGAAATTTTAATAGGTGCACTCCCAAGAGCACAAGAGAGAACACTTCATCAAGTGTGTCATGGACTTAGTGTGTTGCTGGTCAGTTGCTAAGTTGTGTCTAACTTTTGGAACCCCAGGGACTGCAGCACGCCAGGCTCCCCTGTCCTTCACTATCTCCCAGAGTTTGCTCAAACTCATGTCCACTGAGTTAGTGATGCCATCCAACCATCTCATCCTCCACTGCCCTCTTCTCTTCCTGCCCTTAATCTTTCCCAGCACTGGGTCTTTTTCCAATGAGTCGGCTCTTGGCATCAGGCAGGCGTTATTACTGCTGTCCAGGGAGCAGGCCATCACTCATTCATCTCTGCTTTCCAAGAGCCCGGCAGAGTGTTTGTCGCTAATGAGAGGTGGTTACATGTCTTGTAGTACTATAAATCCATAAGCAGGGAGAGGGGATATAATATAACTAACACTTGTTGACCCCTTACCACATTCCAGGTGAAGGGCACATCCTCACAGCAACTGTACAAATGGGGTATTACTGTCATCTTATAAGTTGGGAGACTGAGGCAGAGAGAAGTCAAAGTCACATAGTTACTAAGTTCTAGCAACGGGATCCATTGACTGTCTGCAACAACAGCCTTGGACTGGCAGTGGCCCCAAATCCGTATGTTGAAGCCCCAACCTCCACTGTGACTAAAACTGAAGATGGGCCTGAGGAGGTGATGAAAGTAGAATGAGCCACAGGGGGGGGCCTTACCTGAGAAAACTGGCACCCCTGTGAGCAGGGGAAGAGACACCAGGCTCACTCGCTCTCTGCCAAGGAAGGACACGGAGAGGAGGCACCATCTGCAAGCCAGGAAGGAGGCTCTCACAGAGCTCGGCCACACTGGCCCCTGGACCCGGACCCCAGACCCCCAGCCTCACGAGGAGACAAGCGCATGCAGCAGCCGCGCCGGCTGTGGAGCTCTCTCTGGCAGCGTGAGCAGATACACCCCACGATGCCCCAGGCTTCATAAACTGACACAATTAATCTACCCAGTCTTACCCCTAATCAGCTAGTCCTCACGTTATGACAAAAATAAGCTCCTTTTCTCCACACTCCATCTCTTTATAGAAATCACCAGACTTTGAAGGAGAACTTTATAATCACAGCTAATTAGATGTCTAAGGGATCACAGCAGTTATACTTGGGGGGAAAAAAAAAAGCAGTAATTCCTATATTCTACTAATTCAGGATGACCTCCTGGCAAATGAGCACAAAATGGCAGAGAGTGCAAATTGAGAAACCGTTCAACTAAAAAGTACTTTTATTACTTTCCACATTCACGGTAACTCACTCACTAAGTGCGTGCCCGGGAGAAGTCTCAAGCTGCTTGAGTCAATGCATGACAAGCACAGAACAGACAGAACAGCGGGGCTGGGGGGACGGGATCGCTGCCATGCGCCTGGAGGCCGCCACGTGCTATCAGAGTCGGGGAGAGCTTACCATCGCTGAGGTCTTGGAGGAGATTCTCCTGGCAGGAGAAGTCCAGCTTCACTTTGATGCTGATGGTGAAGGTGGCCACCTTTCCAGGTTGCAAAGGGAACTGGGCAAGGGTGTCTTCCAGTTTCCAGCTCAAGAAGTTGCCGTACAGTTTTTCTACAATGACAATAACAAAGGTGATAATCCTCACGTGACAGAGGCAGCCTGAGACCCAGCAATCCCCCCCGAAAATCCAAGCACATCTTCAACAGCAAGGGAAAAATGCAAACCCTGTAAAATGTGATGGATCAAAGAGCAGAAAATTCCAGAATCGCAGCTGCTGCAAGGCCATCATCTGCACCTGAGAGCACCTCCTTGGACAAGAACACTGCACTCTGTTCTCAAGAGCACCCTCCTCCTATAGAATAATGTGCAGAACACACAGCTTCTGTACACTTGCCAGCAACTGTTTTACTTTTGAGTATGCAGCCTATTCTGGAAAACACTGATTAAGTTTTACAAACTGACCTGACCTCCAGTCCTGAAACTCTAGCCGCCTGCTGGAACATATTCCTCTCTGGGATTCTGGCCCACACCTGACTCCACAATGCAAATGACTGCATTCCCCCCAAAGCGCTTGTAGGAGCGAGGTCCCTCCATGACCCCGTCAGGCACAGTCTTCAGTATGTGTCAACCAGGCTAAGGCAGTCTTTGTCTTTACTCTTCTGTCTCATAGATTAATTGGGAATGGAAGCGTGTAAGAGACACCAGGCGAGCTGGAGCCAGCATGGACAACCCCTCCACGTGGGCCCCAGGTGCTGGAAGCCTGGATCCCAGGCCCCAGGACGACAGCCGTGTGCGCTAAAGCCTCCCCACCGGCCACGGCAAATCTCTCTCCGAAACGCCAATATCGCCCAAGATGCTGAGGCCCTGTCACACCCTCAGCCCCACAGCCTGCAAGCCTAGGGTGCCCTCAGAAAGGGTCTGACTGAGCGCCAGTTTCTGCGTTAAGCTCCACGTTCTAAGAGCGACATGTTCAGACAACGGGCAGGCCCCGCAGGGAACGGCTTATTCACCTTCTGCAGCCAAACCACTGACGTGTTTACACCTCAGTAACAACACAGAGGGGGTCATGGCGCACGCACCACCCCCCTAGGTGCAGCAGGACACAAAGCCGAGCTGCTTCCCTGTAGGGTTTGATACGCTTTTACGCCTCAAAGGTGGGCCTTTCTGGTTCTTCCCTTCATTCAGTTCAGTCACTCAGTCGTGTCTGACTCTCTGCGACCCCATGAACCACAGCACGCCAGGCTTCCCTGTCCATCACCAACTCCCAGAGTTCACCCAAACCCATGTTCACTGAGTCGGTGATACCATCTAACCATCTCATTTTATGACAAAAATAAGCTCCTTTTCTCCACACTCCATCTCTTTATAGAAATCACCAGACTTTGAAGGAGAACTTTATAATCACAGCTAATTAGATGTCTAAGGGATCACAGCAGTTATACTTGGGGGGAAAAAAAAAAGCAGTAATTCCTATATTCTACTAATTCAGGATGACCTCCTGGCAAATGAGCACAAAATGGCAGAGAGTGCAAATTGAGAAACCGTTCAACTAAAAAGTACTTTTATTACTTTCCACATTCACGGTAACTCACTCACTAAGTGCGTGCCCGGGAGAAGTCTCAAGCTGCTTGAGTCAATGCATGACAAGCACAGAACAGACAGAACAGCGGGGCTGGGGGGACGGGATCGCTGCCATGCGCCTGGAGGCCGCCACGTGCTATCAGAGTCGGGGAGAGCTTACCATCGCTGAGGTCTTGGAGGAGATTCTCCTGGCAGGAGAAGTCCAGCTTCACTTTGATGCTGATGGTGAAGGTGGCCACCTTTCCAGGTTGCAAAGGGAACTGGGCAAGGGTGTCTTCCAGTTTCCAGCTCAAGAAGTTGCCGTACAGTTTTTCTACAATGACAATAACAAAGGTGATAATCCTCACGTGACAGAGGCAGCCTGAGACCCAGCAATCCCCCCCGAAAATCCAAGCACATCTTCAACAGCAAGGGAAAAATGCAAACCCTGTAAAATGTGATGGATCAAAGAGCCAGAAAATTCCAGAATCGCAGCTGCTGCAAGGCCATCATCTGCACCTGAGAGCACCTCCTTGGACAAGAACACTGCACTCTGTTCTCAAGAGCACCCTCCTCCTATAGAATAATGTGCAGAACACACAGCTTCTGTACACTTGCCAGCAACTGTTTTACTTTTGAGTATGCAGCCTATTCTGGAAAACACTGATTAAGTTTTACAAACTGACCTGACCTCCAGTCCTGAAACTCTAGCCGCCTGCTGGAACATATTCCTCTCTGGGATTCTGGCCCACACCTGACTCCACAATGCAAATGACTGCATTCCCCCCAAAGCGCTTGTAGGAGCGAGGTCCCTCCATGACCCCGTCAGGCACAGTCTTCAGTATGTGTCAACCAGGCTAAGGCAGTCTTTGTCTTTACTCTTCTGTCTCATAGATTAATTGGGAATGGAAGCGTGTAAGAGACACCAGGCGAGCTGGAGCCAGCATGGACAACCCCTCCACGTGGGCCCCAGGTGCTGGAAGCCTGGATCCCAGGCCCCAGGACGACAGCCGTGTGCGCTAAAGCCTCCCCACCGGCCACGGCAAATCTCTCTCCGAAACGCCAATATCGCCCAAGATGCTGAGGCCCTGTCACACCCTCTGCCCCACAGCCTGCAAGCCTAGGGTGCCCTCAGAAAGGGTCTGACTGAGCGCCAGTTTCTGCGTTAAGCTCCACGTTCTAAGAGCGACATGTTCAGACAACGGGCAGGCCCCGCAGGGAACGGCTTATTCACCTTCTGCAGCCAAACCACTGACGTGTTTACACCTCAGTAACAACACAGAGGGGGTCATGGCGCACGCACCACCCCCCTAGGTGCAGCAGGACACAAAGCCGAGCTGCTTCCCTGTAGGGTTTGATACGCTTTTACGCCTCAAAGGTGGGCCTTTCTGGTTCTTCCCTTCATTCAGTTCAGTCACTCAGTCGTGTCTGACTCTCTGCGACCCCATGAACCACAGCACGCCAGGCTTCCCTGTCCATCACCAACTCCCAGAGTTCACCCAAACCCATGTTCACTGAGTCGGTGATACCATCTAACCATCTCATCCTCTGTCGTCCCCTTCTCCTCCTGCCCTCAATCTTTCCCAGCATCAGGGTCTTTTCCAATGAGTCAGTTCTTCGCATCAGGTGGCCAAAGTATTGGAGTTTCAGCTTCAACTTCAGTCTTTCCAATGAACACCCAGGACTGATCTCCTTTAGGATGGACTGGTTGGATCTCCTTCCCCTCATTAGTGGACTACAAAATGGAATGTCCAGGGAGCTTTTCAAAACCCTACACAATGATAAGCTGTCAGCAGAAGCGAGATAAACATAAATCAGTAGTGGAGCACGTGTCACTAATGTTCTCCCCTGTGGAATTTAAATAGTTTCAGAAATAACAGTCATTATTTTAATGCTAGAGTTTAGCTCTGTGCAGTCACGTGAAATGGGTTATTTGACACTGACAGTAACAGAGGAGCCATTACTGTGTGACCTTCCACATCTGAGGACCTTTCAGAGGTGCTTCCAATTACAGAGACTCGGCCGCTACACTCACGAGATGAGGGAGCAGCAGGGATGCCCCTCAGTCAAATCACCCGTGAACTGCTCAGTTCACCAACGTGGAGTCGCTGCTTCTTGTCAAAAAATTAAACTGGAAGAGTAAAGAAATTAAGGGATGCATATGTGTATTTATATACTCAGGTACGTGTATATCTATATTTGTAGACACGCTGACAAGAATCTCAGAATATCTGCAGGAAAGCAAATACAACGCATTCTTAACTTGGGCTCAATTATAATGAAATTTATGGTTGCTTAAGTCAAGGTAGAAGCTCGCCTCTTTAATCACCTACAAATAAAGACTTGCTCACAAACAGACTGCAGTTAGAATCAGACATGATGTGGGCAGTAATCCTTGTCGTGCTGGGATGGATGGTCAATGCTCGGCCCCATGTCAGGAGTGTGTGATCGGGGGACACACATGCGCCATGAGCACCCAGATGGCAGCTGGGACTCCCAGGAGGCCAGCATCCTACCCCAAAAAAAGACCTCTTATGAGAGTCGTGATTATTTAATGGAGAGAGAGGAAAAAAAAAAAGCTACCCGAAGTATTACTACCACTCAGCTGGCATGCAGTAGTGCTAAATAGTGAAAGCTACTATTGCTGTTGAGACCTAGCATGGAACTGGGGGAGGAAACTCCTGTTTCCTAGGGAACTCACTCAGGTTCCAGTTTAGGACACTTTCCCGTCCTCCCTTTCATGTTACATCACTCACTGATGCTGACGGCTTGTTGATGCCAGAGAATGTAGGGACAGGAGTTATTCCCTCTGTGTATCTTGGAAGCAGATGGTTTATTTTCATTAGTTTAATTCCACGTGTAAATGTATGGCAGCTTACGATGAGAATTAAAAAGGAACGACAGCTGACATTTCTCAATTGCAAACGTGTTGGTTCGAATGGCCATCCGGCAACACACAGGATGGAACCAGCTGTGTGATCCAGACTCCCCCCCATCTACAGAGTGAGGGTCATAGTAATTGCCCCCCTGCCCTCCAAGAGACCGAACTGAGAGCTGGGCCAGAGGTGATGCTGATGGTGTCGGGTGGACCCAGCACCGGAGGAGCCCCCCCCAGTCGGGTGGACCCAGCACCGGAGGAGCCCCCCCCAGTTCTGCCTGGGTCCCCCAGTGTCCCCACCCTCCAGCATCTGCATCAGTGAGCACCGGCCAGGGGCCAGCCAGGTAAGTGCCTGCTCTGGGGCTGGGCAGGAAAAGGAAGGGGCCAGGAGAGGGCTTTCTGCGGGGAAAACAATGTATGTATGTGATGTATGTACCTTGACAATAGTTGGGGGAGACGTCTATTTGTCAAAATTTAGCAAATGGTTAACATGAGACTTCCCAAAGGAAAGTTGGGACCCCTGGGCAAGCTGGGATCCCAGCATCCTACCCCCAAAAAGACCTTTTATGAGTGTTGTGATTATTTAATGAGAAAAAAAAAAAAACCTACCTAAAGTATTAATACCACTCAGCTGAGTTCAAACACTGAACCCTAATGACATGCACACTAAAGGATCAGTGGGTAAAATCACAGTAATCTGCAACTTGTTTTGAATGATACAATAAAACGAGACAGATCAGGGACGGACAGGAAACTGAACAGACACGATAAATCAAATACAGTCAAACGTTACAGCGGGTTTGCGGTGTTCACTGTAAGAGTCTCTCCACTTCTCCATATGCCTGAGTATTTTTAGAGTGAAAGGCTGGAGAGGGAGGGGATGGCTGACACAGAGAGTAAGCTCCAAAAGGGTTGGAAAGCATAGGAACACCACAGGCAGGGCAGCCCCGAAAGCGGGACCCTGAGAAAGGCAGCGCGGAGATGACTGAGCTGCTGACGGCCCTTCCGGGAGACAGTGTGAGAGGAGAGCGTGGGCAGAAGAGCACAGAAGGACACAGCTGGGCTCTGAGGGGGCCCACGGCTCCCAAGGGGCCTCACGGCGATTCCCACACTTCCACCCCTAGGACCCCTCACCAACAAGCGAGACTGGCTCGGTCCCGTCAAGACCCACGCTGGAAAGGAGAAAACCCCTCTCGGACACAACCGGCCAACTGAGCACATGCCCCCTCTATTCCCACTGTGGCGAGAATTTTTTTCCCTAAATGAGGCTTCCCCAGTGGCTGAGCACGTAAAGAATTCACCTGCCAAAGCAGGATATGCGGGTTCAGTCCCTGGGTCAGGAAGATCCCTGGAGGAGGACATGGCAACCCACTCCAGCCTTCCTGCCTGGAGAATCCCATGGACAGAGGAGCCTGGCGGGCTACAGTCCATGGAGTGCACAGAGTCAGACACGACTGAGCGACCGTGTCCCTCTCCATGGACAGTCCCTGGGGCTGAGCACGGCCCATGGACCCACCTGGAACCAAAGGGGAGACACACTGGCTGTCTTTGAGAGACCCACAGCTGGCTGGAGGGAGACCAGCGCAGCAGCAGCAACACCATGGAGGGGAAGGGCTCCTCAGAAGTCTCCCGGGTCCTCTGAGACAAGGGGACCCCAGTCACCCCACGGAGGAAGGCAAACGCGGGAACAGAAGTGAGCAGGTCGGCTTCCAGGCACAGGAGGGGGTTTATCCTCAAGTTCACAGACAGCACCAACATCCGTGAAGCTGAAACTAGCTCCTGACGACGAACGTAACGAGAGCTTAAGGGAAGAAGTGACAAAAGCTGAAGCCTGGGGCAGAGGCCGGCAATGTGGGGCCTGCAGAGCCAAGGACGTCAGGGTTCCCAAAGGAGGAATGAGAGGAACTGAGCTTCAGAGAGAAGCAGTTGCAATGAGTAACGGACATGTGGTGACTGTTTAGGTTTATTTGAGAAAAGGAAGATATCTTCTAGCGGCTAAGCTGTGAAGCCAAGGAAAATTACAGGAGATGTGAACATTTTTACCATTAAATATATTCTGCAGTTTTCTGTCATTCAATATTAGCTCACTTGTTCAAATATCCACCAACTCCTATAACCAATTAATTAAATTCAGAATACCAGATGAAGGTATTTCAGTCAGGGAGGCATTTTCTACCTAATCCGTAAGTACTTGCTTCTGAAAAGGAGGGAAAGGGAAGAAAGGATGAGATTAAGGTAGGATCATCAAAATTCCCCCAAAGACTCCGAGACACAAAAGCAAAAGAGGGACTAGGAGAACCACACTGCCGCGAAGAGCTCTCTGTACCCACGGGCGCAACGAAGAGGGGACGGCAGCCACCGGCAGGAGCAGCAGCCAGGGCGGGCACAGCAGAGGGGGGATGGCAGCCACGGGCAGGAGTGGGCACTGACGCCGCATGGTTCCAGCTCAGAACTCACACTCAGGATCAGAGATGGCCTGCAGGCCAGGAGAGAGGAGCAGACGGACACAGAGACAGATAAAGCAGAACACCCACTGGGGAAAAGGACGGAGGGCCAGCACAAGAGTGGACTCTCAGAGGACGACCACAGCAGAGGTGCTCAGCATTGCTGGTCATCGGGGACACGCAGATTGAGACCCCCTCCCCACTGTGGATAAAATGATGATGATGGCCTGGAGCAGAGGGGCTGTGGGGCAGCCGCCACTCCCCAAGGATGACACAGCAGTTCTGAAGCCCCCTGCCCGCCATCGGACCCTGGAGATGCTCTCGGAGAGGACAGCCTCACCGCCAGAGCCGGGGTACCGCTCTCGACAGGCCACATGCGCCCAGGCTTCCAGGGGACACCTGCTCACCTGGCTCCTAAGTCAAGAGCAGCTGAACACGGAGTCCCACCAGCTTGCTTTCCCTGTGCTGTCTTTGTCTTTGGTCTCCGCGAACAGTACAATTTCTCTAACTTCATTGGATGAGCTGATCTTATTTCCACTTACTGCTCTCGACACCCAGCCCTCCTCCTACACAGAATATGCCCCTTCGACTGGTACTGCTCACTCACCTCACTGACCGGGTCCCTCTGCGGCCTCACTCAGCTCCTAGAACAGCTTCCCGTGTCAGGACCACCTCCCCTGCTTACCCAGGAGGAAGCTGAGGCATGTGAAGGATAAACAGTGAGCAGATGCTGATCCAAAATGTAACACAGGTCTTGTGAGCCCGAACTACGTGTGCCTTAGAACTAGGAATGGCATCCCAGGAAGAGGGGGTGCACAGGCTCTGCGTGCTGAACCCACAGCAGGCACTGGGCTGGGCGGACGGGTCCCAGATGGTACTCTGCCGAGCCTGCACGTGCTCTTCCTTGCTCACTCACTCCAGGAACCGCCTGCTGAGGACCTGATCGGTGTGAAGAGCACGGGCGATACAGAGGTGTGTTCTGTACTCCGTTACCTTTCTCCGTGAGTTCTTCATGCACACTTAAGATGATAACTTCACAGAGGCGTCACATTAAAGTGGGAGAGGTTTTTAGACTTTCGGGACACTGGTTATCTATAGGGTCTCTTCTGACTCACAGACAGTTAGGGACTTTGGGAAGGTCATGAACACACGGCTATTTAAAGTGGACAGCCAACAAAGACCTACTGTATACAGCACAGGAAACTCCCCAACGCTCAGTGCCAGCCCGGATGGGAGGGGAGGCGGGGGAGCGTAGACACCGCTGCGTGTGTGGCTGAGAGCCGCGGGTGCTCACCTGAAACTACCACAACACTGTTAATCTGCTCACCCCGATGCAAAATGGCGTGGGTATTTTAAAAGAAGGCAAAGTGTCTCTTCTGCAAATAAAAAAGATAAACATTTCTGCAGTCAAACCTACGACGAGCTCCTACCTTTGGTGGTGAGGATTTTCGAGGTCACTTCCAGTTTCTCCAGTGGCTCCATCCCAATGTTCTCCAGTCTCACAACAAGCTGCTGGGTTTCCCCATTGTAAAGCTGCACAGACACGTTAGTAGAAATTTCATCACCAGAAGAAGGCTGTAATGAATGTGCAGACCTAAAATAAGAGTAAGAATTATATTCAATTTTAGAAAAACAGAAAAAAAAATTGATGGCATTTTAGAGTCATGCTCATCACCACACTTAAGCACTCCAGACACACGGACTAGGGAGCCATGGTTTCAACGCGGAACCAGAGCCCAGCAACCAGGAACGCCAGGCGAGTCGCTACGCGCTGAGCACCGTCCACACACAGACGCGCCCTGGGTCACAAGATAGGGTTCTCCCTGGCCTTACTGGCTCATGTGTGTGTGAACCATAAGAATAATTGTTGGACTGTGCTGAGGGCAAAGGTGAAACAATGAGTTACTTCAAAGGATCCCTGAGCGTGCTGCTTGTTCAAAAAATTTTTAAATCTCAGAAGTGCCCGGAAAATCCACAGACTGAAGGAGAAAACTCAAATGAACCATTCGAAACGACAGCATGGAGTTGAGGGAAAAGGCAAGTGGAAAGCACAGACAGCAGCCTCCGCATCCCAGTAAAATCAACGAGCGATGCTAGGAGCTGGCGCGCCCTCGGCACCGGCCAGGCGGGGGCCTGGGCCACGCGGGGTACAGCCCAGCGTCCAGAGACCCCGAGGCTCGCCAACGTGCCCCAAGGCTGCGGCACTGCAGCCCTGGTCTGAAACTCTGGCCTGAGTCCTACTGACCATCACTCAGCCCACAGTGCTCATCACCTTGGTGTCCTCTTCCCAATGCAAGTGGCAAAGCCACTTCCGGGCCAGGAGGTCGCTGTGACCACAGGGAGGAGGCTCTAGAGACAGAATGGGGACACATGCCAGCCATCAACGAGGGAGGTACGTGTGGCAGGTGGAGTCAAAAAGCACATCCAAAGCCCGTTCTCCAAAAATAACAGCGCAGAGAATCAACGTGAACTCCCTGGCATTTTATCTCTTTAGAGCTGTTCATGAAGAAATAAAAAATTTTTCTCTGTCAAGTAAGGATAAGTGACTCCAGTCCTCATTGTAAGTGACTTCTTTCCACATTTCATCACAGAGTCCTCCTCAAGTGAGAACTGTAGTCCATCTGGATTTGCAGGGAAAGTATTTGGAAAAACTGAAACACAGCTGACACAAGCAGAGAGGGTGCTAGCCCCTGGCACGCGGGGAAAGAGGAGGGAGGAAGCAGGAGGCAGGGCAGCACACTGAGCCGACGGTCCCAAGACCGCGCCCCACACGCCCGGCTTAAGCTCAGGGGTGCGGGGGGGGGGGGGGTCTACGCGACTGAGCCTTCCAAACAGCTCAGAAAATGCCGAGACACATTTAGAAAGACAGCCCAAGGGATAAACAATAAAGCATTATCCGTATGAGCAAAAACTGAGACAGTCCCAAACCCCAACAGCAGGGAAATGAATGGGGATGTGATTCTGAGATGGCTTCATGATGTACTTTTTTAAGCAATTAAAACAGAAAGCTTTTAGCTTATGTTATATACTTACGCAAAGAGAAATCTATGATACTAAATGAAATGCAATATCATCTAAACATACATATATTGTTCAGTGAGCAAACAGTGGAAACACCAGAAAGCATTAAGTCATTCTCTCTGAGATTTCTCTTCCTTCCTTATCCTTTCCTAAAATGCTAGAGGGAAAAAAAAAGGACTGTTTTTATTTTAGAAGATAAGACTTCTTAAATTCTCTTAAGCCTCAACTGTTTCTCATAAAAATGACATTTCCAAAGGCTAATTTCACATTTTGTTCTGATCTTCGTAAGAAACGCCTCAACTCCACTCCAGTTTGCCGCAAGCAGAGCAACGCCTGTTGGTCCTCTGGATGCACTCACACTCTGGCAGTGAGGTCAGAGGTCACGAGGCCAGAGGGTAACTCCGGCCTCCTGGCTCTGGCCATAGCATGCAGCACAGGACTCCCGGGGGCCCTAGGGTCGGTGAGCAGGCCCGGTGCCCATGGGCACTACCTGGGCAGAGACGTGCTGATCTGCAGGCGGGGCAGCGCAGGGATGACTTCCACCGTGGAGCCGCTGGTCTTGATTCCCGGGAGGCTGTCCAGCAGACAGTCGCTGAAGACACCGAACACCGTGGTGTGGTAGCCTGGAGACAAAAGGCCAAGTTTCACCCCCTGGAAGGGCTTCACGGCTCACACCCCAGGGGGCCCCGTGGGTGACAGGGGAGCAGGGTCCCCTCCGGCCTGAGTTGAGATTCAGGGCCCACAGCTCCCGAGCTCAAGTCCACAGCCTCGTGTCCCCGAGCAGAGGTGAGAGTTGGGCCTGCAATCCCGCCCAAGGTGGGCTGCATCCAACCAACGGCGCACAAACCAAAAACGTCACCCAAGTTCACAATCAGTGTCTCACCCCTTCACTAATTTGCTTTTCAAATTTATCCATCCCTAAATTGAAAAGAGCTTGTACCCCTTTCCAGGACATAATGGGACTTAATAAGTATTTGAAAGAAAGTGACTCAAAATCTTGCATTGAGAGATGAAAGTTCAAGAGTCGGTTATTGTTATCGTAACTGTTACGTGATGTGGCAGATCTGCTCAATGTGTACAAACACTGTAATTTAAGATTAGCAAAATTTTCATTTAAGAAACACTCCTCGGGTTAGATAAGCACTTGAAATTGTTTATGCAAAGTTTGGAAATGGCTTTTGAAACTTGAGGTAATTATTATAAACAATATTCACAGTGTAACAAAATCAAGTAACACTTGATGGTGAGTGCCTAGGGTGGCAACCTCTCTGAATCCATATTAAACGTCTACACACTCAACAAGAAGCAAGAGGTACCGTGGAGACAGACAGGGCCCTGATACAGCCCTCAACTTAAAAGAGCTCCAATTCACGGCACCTACATTTCCTTCTTCTTAAAGTATGGTCCTTCCATAATATATATATAAAGAAAAAATATTTTTAAAAATAATAATAATAAAGTATGGTCCTTCAAAGCCTCCTTTTAAACAGACTCCTTTCCCAGTGAATGTTGATTTTCAGCCACCAAATGGGTACTGAAGACCTACTATGTGCCAGGTGTGAGGATCCAGCCAAGAAAGCCAGATGCGGCTGACAAGAAGTGGGCCCACAGGCCATGGCGGGCATGATGTGAAGGAAGGGCTGCCATGGCGGAGGGAGGGCAAGGCCGGGTGGGCACCGCAGGGGCACCTGAGCCAGGCCTCAAGGTCCCCCCTGCAGAGGGACAGCACGAGCAGGGGACGGGAAGCAAGGTGCATGCCCAGGACGAGAGCCCTCCACACCTGCCCAGATGCACAGGGCCCAGCGACACAGCCAGAGTGAGACAGGGAGCCCTGCGGGGAGCGCAGTGAGGGGAGGGCCGCTTCCAGCCCAGAGGCCTGCACTGCGGAGAGGTCACGAGGCCGCACCACGGGAAGAATGAGGGCAGAGAGACCAGTCCTGATGCTTCGGTGACAAACCCTAGAGAGGGCGGAGGGGCAGAGGGTGCTGACAACATGGGCAGTAAGGCAGTAACGTAAAGGGAGTGAGGGGGAGACAGGAGCAGTCCAGGATGACCCCTGGTACCTGGCCAGGGATGGGGCCTGGGTCCCTGGGATAGGACCACAGGGCAGGGGCAACGTGGGGGTGGTAGGTGGGGACACACTGAGTGTGACACGCCCTGGAAACAGACAAGGAGAGTGAGTGCAGGACGGGCAGGTCCAGGAGAGGGGTCTGGAAGGGAAAGGAGGCAGACGGACTGCCCGAGGCAGCAGGCGGAGACGGGAGAGGAGAGAAGGGTGGCGGGGCCGTAGCCCCAGGGGGAGAACCTCAGAGCGTGCCTGTGGTCCAGGAAAGACAGACTGGTGCACGGCAGCCGACCTCACATCCTGTGCCCTCTGCACGGTTCCTCTGTGGCAAACCGTCCATGGTGGTGCAGAGTCCGAGGCCCCCAGAACCACAGCCAGAAAGGAACTGTCCTTACCGTTCACGGTGATCGTCCCCGTCGTCTGCGGGACCCCAACGAGTGTCACTGGGTAAAGACCAGACTCAGCCGGGAGGGAGAGTGCCGCAGGGAGAGACTCGAACTCCACTCCACTCGTGAGCAGCCCCTGCAGCGGGCAGCAGAGGACACAGTGAGTGCAGCCCCACCCTGACCCAAAGCCCCCGCTCAGCCAGCAGGAACATCCAGGACTCAGAAGACAAGGACTCCTTAGTGACGTGAACAAAAGACAGCCTAGAAGCATGGTTACAAGATAGTCTTGAAATGGACAGCACCGGGGCACCTGAACAACAATTCCACCTTAATACTAGCCCCACTTGATACAGTATGAATGTGTGTGCTGTTTTGTTGTTTTACCAAGTTGGAACATAAACAGAAGAAAAAATAAAATATTTTGCTTACGAACAAAATGAAAAGAATATGACACATGGGAAGGAATCAGTTAATCTTCTTCCAGTGCGTCTGTGAACCATCAGTCCATCTAAGAGCCGGGCCTGCACTAGATGGCGGAGGAGACAGGCTGCGTGGCCTCCGGAGCCGCCGTGACTGCAGGGCCTCCCAGCGCTCGGGCCCTCTCCTCGGCACTGTGACGGAGGCCCTGGCCAGCACAACAGCTGAGGGAAGAAACAGCACGGAGACAATCAGCTACACACAAAAGCTGCAGAAAAGCCTGTGGTGCCTACGAGGAAACGTGAACTAGCAACAGCATTTAGCCCAGTAACAAAGTCAGCATTCACAAAGCAGAAGTATCTCCATGACCAAGTAACAACCATAGGAGAAAATGAAACAGTAAAAATACCATGAACAGGGAGCGGCCCTGCTGGTCCAGTGGCTAAGACTCAGAAGGAAGGGGGCCCAGGTTCGATCCCTGGTCAAGGAACGAGATCCCACATGCCGCAACTAAGACATAGCACAGCCAAATAAAGAAATAAAGAAATGCTTTTTTCTAAGTACCATTAACAAGAGATCAAAAATACCCCCTATGTTGCAGTAAGCCTACCGAGAGGTGTGAGAGTCCTTCTGAGGCCTGCAGAAGACGGCACGGGGGCATTAAGAAGACCTTCATGAAGGAGGGATGCAGTGGTCCATCCCAGGAGCGGGCAGGTGAGGGGACGCTGGCGTTGCCCTGAGCCACGTTCTCACGGGGAGGCAAGGACATGGATGTGGAAGGAGGCAAGGAGAGCCCTCTGGAGACGGAGCAGACCTGAAGGGATGACTGCAAGGCTGGGATCTGTGAAGCCTGCATCTTTGTGTGTGTGCACATGTGCATGTATGTACACACGTGCAGATGCATGTGGTAGGTATGTGTGAGCACGTGCCCATGTGTGCACACACGCACACTGTTTCTAACTCTGTCTGCGGAAGGCACCCAAGAAGCAAGGCTCCCTTAGTGACAAAGGCATGCCTGCGCCCAGGGTCTGGGCAAGAGCATGAAATGATCTAACTGTGTGAAACAGACGACGTGGCCAAGAATGGAAGCGGAGAAACCAATTAGGTGGCTATTGTCTCCGGGCGAAATACACTCGCATTTGATTTCTTTTTAAAATAAGTAAAGCAAGCATGGCTCACCATGAGCACTTGCTAAATGTGACAGTGGATACCTGAGGTGTGGCTCCTCCCTGTGCCATTTCCCACACCTGAAACATTATGCAATGTAATTCTTTAACTCTGAACATGATTTGTGGGCTATCTCCTAGCAGTAAATTTTATTCTTTGTTCTTCCTCATTTTTTGATAAAAGCACATATTACTTTTTTAAATTTATTTATTTATCTGGCTGTGTCAGCACTCTGTTGTGGCACATGGACTCCAGTTGCAGAGCAGGGACTTAGCATATTAGTTTCCTGACCAGGGATCGAACCTATATCCTCTGCATTGCAAGGCAAATTCTTAACCACTGGACCACTAGGGAAGTCCCAAATGCAGGTATTACTTTTCAACCAGTTAAAGTTAAACCTGAAAAAAAAAAAGTATAAGAAACAGTAGGCATATGATACTTTAGCCACTTTAGAGAAAATTCTCTGAACAACTCTCAATCTTATTCCTGGCTTAGGCCAAGAGACAAAGCCACTACAAGGCATGACCAAGAGCTAAGCCCCAAGGCTGGCAGGTTCTTGTGCAAGAGGAGGAGGAGGGAACGCTCATCCTAATAGGTGGCTCTCTTATAGGGGGGACCTCAGGTTGCCCACTCAATACTCAGCTGAATTTCTAAGAGCTCCAAGGGAGGTGAGAAAACCATGGCTCATGCCAGAGGCCCAAACATCATCTTAAGTACCTACCAGTCTGCCTGCGAGCTCCCACTCATCCTGTGTCCTCAGCGGGGCCTCCCCGGCCCTCCACGTGGGTCCCACAGCCCCTCCTGCACCCTGACCATGGGGCAGAGGCCTGGCCTGACACATGGCCTAGGCAGTCGGCAAGCTCTAACACAAGTCATAAAACCCCAGAAAAGCACCACCCAGCTAACAGTGCCCTTCGCACATCACAGGGAAGTAACAAAGGGGTCCCACACAGTGACAAGCACAGAGAAGACTGGCAGGACTGGGGTCCACCCAGTGGGTGCAGGGCTCGCCTCTGGGAGCACGAGGTCCAGCGTGGAGAGCCACACACTGCGGAACTGGGGGAGGAGCTTCAGCAGACGCCACCGCAGAGCGGGTATTTGACACTGCACAGACACACAGGCTGACACCTGATTTCAAACCCGAGGCAGACTTCGCCTTAGCGCCGCAGTCATTTATTCTCTTATAAGTAAAGAGGCCTCAGCCATCTTGTCATCCTGAGCAGTGAAGTAACAGTGAGGCTGAGCGGAGGGCACACCATAGGCTTCGTAGCCCCGCTACTCTCATAAGAATTTCAACATGATCATTTCAAATATTACATTCCGTCAACTCAGTTCTGTGTGTGTTCAAATCCGAGATGTCTTTTGTTCACTGATTCACAAACTTACTGAGGACCAAAGCTCTAAAAAACAGGGGAATGCAAGACGTGGTCTTCATTCACAAAAAGATTATAGTCTTTGGCAAAACGAATCTTAAAAACAGACATATATCATAAGAAGTATGACTCAAGTACTAACTAAGAAACACATATCAATGGTGAACTGATGTTTAGCCCGAAAGGGTCAAATGACTGGTGCTACGTACCATGTTTTCAACTCGGAGCTCAAACGGCATTGGGTTATACACCATCAGCTGAACTTCACACACATCTCCTTGAACCCACTGGAAATCTAGAAACACACACACACACAAAGCAATCCGTGTGTTAGCTGGTGTCTCTGCATGCTTCCCGTGGCTTCAGATCACTCCTCTGGCTATTTCCCAATGAAGCAGTGGCCTTATGACCATCTTGAGAGAGACAGTTTAAAACATGCTGCTGTCAGCTTTCTCCAAAGCCAAGTGCATTGTCCCTGCCACCTGGATGGCCTGTCACTGACGCTTCTCTTGCCGGAGCCAAACGCAGCTTCATGAACCTGGAAGTAACCAGATGGCACAGCTCCCGGTGGAGAGCCACCACTCGTCACACAGACCATCTCAGGCCCAGTGGCTGGTGCTCAGGGAGACGGCACCATGGCCAACTCTAAGTGGCACAGAGCGTGGTTCCTCTTTCCGTCCTGAAGTCTATGAGAGAAGACGGTTGGCACCTCCTCCCTGACCACTCCCAGGCCAGCTGCAGTTCAACACGTACAGGAGGCAGAATTCTGAGATGACCCCCAAGACCCCCAATCCCTGGTATATATGCTGTGTAATCCTCTTTCCCAAGTGTGGACACAAGGATCAGTTATGTTCTGTAACAAAGGGGGAGGAAGTTTTCAAATGTGATGAGGGCCCCCAAGCCTTCAACACAGTGGGCTTTGAGTTAACCCAAGGGAGATTATCCCAGGAGGACCTGGTCTTCTCCAAAGAGCCCTGGAAGGGAACCTGCTCACCCTGAGTGAGAAGACTCAACGCGTGAGCAGGTGTGTGGAGGAGGCCAGGTGGCCAGGGTCTGAGAGCAGCCACGATGAGCTGAAAGTGGTCCATGTGGCACCCAGCAGTGGACAGGGACCTCAGCCCCACAATCCCAAGGAACCAAGAACCCGAGGGAGGTGAGAAACAGACCCTGCCTAGTCGAGCCTCCCAATGAGAACACAGCCCCAGCTGAGACCTGGATCTCAGCCTGCAAGACCCTGCTAACAGGGGCCCATGCTAACACAGGCTGCACTCATGACGCAAACAGTGAGAAAAATACATTTGTGTCCTTTAAGCCACAGAGTCAGTGGCCATCTGTTGTGCAGGCCCCACCCCCGCTCCACTGCCCTCTCCTCCCTTTGAGATACTCCACTGGGCAATTCAGAAGGGACTTGAGAACCAAGTGAGGTGCGGGGCAGGAGCCACTGTCCAGCCCTTGGAAGCCTGTCTCTGACTCTGCATCATGCCCTGGTGAGGGAGGTACCACAATCCTGCTGTTACAAAGCAGGGACCAAGGTCAAGCAGGTTAACAAATGTGCTGGGAATCACAAAGCCAGGAAGTGGTGTGGCAGGGATTCAAGCCAGCTCTCTGAACTCAGAGAAGTGTCTAGAATGGACAGTGGTGGGTAAAGGGCTTCTCCTAGAGCAGACGCTAATCTACTGACCAGCATTCTTCAGCGTCATAGGCTTTCATAAAGACACCATTTTCCGCCAAACACTTTGCACCCGGCCCTCGCACAGAGACTAAGGCAGGCTGCGCCAAGCCTGTGGCACGCTGAAGCTGCACGCAATGAAGCAGCAGCCCACCAGTGAGCCGGCTTTTAAAATGCTTGCACAAGCAGGTGCCCATATGCAGTCTTAACAACACCGTGCAGTGGTCAGCAGGGCACAGACCATCCTCATTCACCAACAAGGACACAGACAGGCTGAACCATCCATCATTCACGGCCCTGACAAACAAGACCACCGGGCCCACCTCCCGTCTGCCTGGCTCCCAAGCCTTGGCTGCTGTTCCCCGCTGGCTCCAGAAACCCAGCCCTCCTCGCCCGCCTCCGGTTGAGAACTCCTGCTGCAGGGCACGGGGCTCCCAGTCTGCCTTCAGCAGCACCCCGAGCACATCACTGCCTCAGCGGTCAGCACCCAGCCCTTCCTCACAGCCGAGGAAAACGCTACTTGTTCTAACAGGTTGCTGCCTGATAGTGAAGGAGCTGTTTGTCTTCTCTGTCATGGTCAAATGACCATCATTTTAAAATTCATTTTCCTGGGGTGCTGAAAGGAATCGTTAATACTCGCACAGTCAGAATCGCTAAAGGTAAACCTAAGATAAATCTTTATTACCAGAACAGTTATTAATGTCTGACAAGAGGTCATCTCCTTCCCGGGTCTTGGTGTGCCAGAGGGCACGGTGGGGCCCTTCCTCCACAGTCTGTCCCAGAAACCTCGGAAAGGACCAGCACTGGGAGCTATTAAATGGCCCTGTCTCAGGCCCCCCCAAGTGCTACACGGCCCCCGGGCAGGTCTTAGCTGTGGACTAACAGCGTTTTCAGGGGCTTCTGTTGACAAGCTCATCTCTTTCCACCACGCTGGCTGGACCCATCTAGCAGGGGACACTCCTGATTTCTCACTGTCTCCCCAGCACCTTGGACAGCGCACACAACACTGCTCAGAGCCTTGCGTGAACAGTGTCGGTACCGATGTGTTAGCATCTCCCTCGACCCCTGAGGAGCCCGTGCAGTGGGCTTCTAGCGCCCCGTCCCCGCAGAGAGCGCAACTGCAGCCCGGGGAGGCCATGGGTTCCCACCTGTCCATCCTCCCAGGCAGCTGCCAACCTCAGCACGAAGCCGGCCATGCCAAGTCCTGGCACAAATCCCTTCACCTCTCTGCTCACGCTCAGGACATGCGCAGCCATCACCACGCAGGGAGTTTAGACAGAAAGATTGGTAAATCACTCCACGTTAGCGCGGAAAATGGTCCCGGGAGCGGCCCCCAGCATTTCTCCCCCTCTGATACTCTGTGTCCTCGCTGTGATAACTCCCCCCAATTACACACAGAGATTCATTTATAGAGATGAGGCTTCTGGGTTAAAGATATGTGATTCTTCAAACCTTCAGGCAGGTACTCGCTGCTGAGTCTATTGCCAGAAAGATATTAGAAGCCACAGAATATAAATTACACTTTCCTTCACATGAGTCTCTAACAAATAACAAGCATTTTGGCTGAAGTTTCTGTTACATCCCAGAAAAAAATCCTGCATCATCCATTGAATTTATCCCCAGCTCAGAGTAATTTCTCACTGTCTTTGAGGGAAAACGTCCCTGGGAATTCCCTGGCAGTGCACTGGTTAAGACTCCACAGTTCCACCGCCAGGGGTGTGGGTTCACTCCCTGGTCGGGGAACTGAGATCCCATAAGCCACGTAGTGCGGCCAAAAATAAAAAGATAAAGGAAGATATCTCTGGGCTTTGAGTCATACACCATGGACAAAGCCTGAGCTCTGCCACTTAATTTCCTTCCTCACTTAGGGCAGCAATTTACATTCACTCAATCTAAATTTTCTCATCAATAAACTGGGAACACGACACCTGCATCACTGGATGAAGTAAAAACCCTCTGCAGCAAGTACAGAGTACCCTTTTCATAAAAGGAAGCCTCAGCAGCTTCTAAAGATTAGACAGGACAGAAGAGGAAACGCCAGCTTCAAGGGCTGGGACCTTGCAGCCACATGGCGCCCAACTCAGGGGGACCCACATTCTGTTTAGGGCCTTCTCTGTCTCCAAAGTCTTCCTAATGTTTGAACAAAGGGGCCCCACATTTTAATACTGCATGAGGCCTCACAGATCATGCTGCTGATTCCTGAGAAGGAATCTCAAATCTCCAGCCCCCCAGATCACCTCCAAAAGCTTCTGTACACAAAATGGGTGAAAGTTTCCTAAAATGTCCTTCAGGGAGAAAACTTAACATCAACCCTAATGAGACCCAATATTAATAATCTCAGATATACAGATGGCCCCATCCTTATGGCAGAAAGCAAAGAGGAACTGAAGAGCCTCTTGATGAAAGTGAAAGAGGACAGTTAAAAGTCTGACTTAAAGCTCAACATTCAGAAAACTAAGATCATGGCATCTGGTCCCATCACTTCATGGGAAATAGATGGGGAAACAATGGAAATAGTGAGCGTCTTTATTTTGGGGAGCTCCAAAATCACTGCAGATGGTGACTGCAGCAAGCAGACACTTGCTCCTTGGAAGAAAAGTTATGACCAACCTAGACAGCATAAAAAAGCAGAGACATTACTTTGCCAACAAAGGTCCATCTAGTCAAGGCTATGGTTTTTCTAGTAGTCATGTATGGATGTGAGAGTTTGACTATAAAGAAAGCTGAGTGCCAAAGAATTGATGCTTTTGAACTGTGGTGTTGGAGAAGACTCTTGAGAGTGCAAGGAAATCCAACCAGTCCATTCTAAAGGAGACCAGTCCTGAATATTCACTGGAAGGACTGATACTGAAGCTGAAACGTCAGTACTTTGGCCACCTGATGTGTGGCCAACTGACTCATCTGAAAAGACCCTGGTGCTGGGAAAGACTGAAGACAGGAGGAGAAGGGGACGCAGAGGATGAGGTGGTCAGATGGCATCACTGACTCGATGGACGTGAGTTTGAGTAGGCTCTGGGAGTTGGTGATGGACAGGGAAGCCTGGCATCTGTGGGTCACAAAGAGTCAGACACGACTGAGCGACTGAACTGAACTGAACTAGACCCAAAAAGAGCAGCCAGAGACTCCTACAATGTCCAAGAGACAAACCTTGTTAACTCTGCAATGACAGGCTGAGGTCCACCTGGGGGAAAGGGCTCAGAAAGTGGCCTGCCCACCATCAAGAGACCCCTAAGACTCTGATGCAAACAGGACCCAAGCCCCCCACCTCCAAGAGATCAAAGGAGGCTTCCCCCGGCAGAAGGGCACTGCTTGCTGGCACGTGCTGGAGACGCCCAGGACCAGGTCCACCACTGCTCAACCACGAGGTCCACCCACCCCCTGCTCCCAGCCTCTCTGGCATCTTCTCCAGAGCAGAGGAGCAGTCAGGAGGCCAGGGCTGTCTCTTAGAATCACAGACTAGAACTAGAACGTCAAAGATTCGCATTCACATCACAAGTGCCTGCTGGGTGGGGCCCTGCTCCCCTAAGAACCAGGAGACTGCTACAGTCGGTCATTCACCCACAGCAGAGCCCGGAGACCAGAGCAAGAGGTCACGTTCAAAAAACAGCAAGTGGTCATGTGGCTGGGGCCACCGAGCAGGGGCGGAAAGGCGAGAGGAGGTGAGCAGAAAGGCAGACAGCGCAGCAGGCGGGGTCAGCTCTGGGTGTGGATGGTGGCTGAGTGCACTCGGACCGCTGCATCCTGGGGAGAAAGCCTCAAGAAGCTAGGACGCCTTCTCTTATGCCAGGGGTATAAAAATGAAAGGAGGAAAAAAGGAAGACAGAGGAGAAGCCGGCACTGAGCTGCACAAGCTTTGCAGGTCTTCCACTGAAACTTCTCGGACAGAGTCAACAGTGACCAACCAGTGACCCGCCTCTCAGCCCTGCGGCTTTGTCACTGCGACTCACAGACACCACAATCCCCAAGAGCGCAGGGTCCGAGGAGGGGGAGCGGCGAGGAATGAGGCCTGCGGCCCGGCCAGCTTGGGGGAGGACACAGAGGCACGGGGTGGCAGAGGGGAGCTCTGGGGGCCACGGGGACAAGAAAGCGAGGGGGCCGTGTCCTGGGACGCGGCAGGGGGCTGAGCGCACAGAGAAGCCCATGAGGGATCCTCAGCAATGAGTGGTCCCGCCCCGCCCACCCCCAAGACACAACGTCACGGTGCCCTGCTGAGGCCTCAGGCCTCTCAGGAGAGGCAACGATCACCAGCGAGACACAAAACGAGCGCTGCCAGCCTTCAAACAGGACAGTGATGGGACGCCCGTATGCCCATTCAGTCCTGAACAAAGATGACCTTTAATCTCTTTGGATGATTCAGAAGTCACTCCAGGCTTGGAAAATCACCCTGGTCTCCAAGGACCTCTCCTCTGTAATTGACCTAAGTCTCGAATAACAGAAGTCTTCTGGTTTCCAGAACTTTCACAAAACCTCCTTTTATGAAGTAGATACTAAAAAGGCAGACCTACAGGCAGTAGCCAGACAAAGCCAGCAAACGGAATACACCTGAGTGAGGGTGCATCCCACAGGCTCCCATGAAGCCCGTCCAGTCTCACGACTTCAAGTGCAGACAAGCCTCCGGGTGTCGGGCGGCCCAACGGCCCAGAAGCCTGGCGGCCGGCCTACCTATCTTCTTGCTGCGCTCCTCCCCGCGGCTGTGGGCGATGATCGGGGAGTAGATGAAGGGGCTCTTGGCCGACACGTTTTGGCCCAGCAAGCTCTTCATCTTCTGCGGCCGAGGCTGGCGGGAAGGTTCAGCAGTTTCACACGCCTGTTGTTTCAAAGGGAACAAAAATACTTCAACTGCCTTGTTAGCTTGGCTTCAGTGTAAATACAACCAAATATCTGGTGTTATACGGACAACAAATCAAACAGCAGATAAACTGAGGGGAGGAAAAGCACTCAGCTTTGCAGGACAAGGCAGAGAAGGCAGCACAACCCGCACCCCACCCTCCAGACAGTCCCAGGAGAGAGGATGTCTGTGGGCAGACAGAGCCTGCCCCTCGGCCTGCTCCACCGGGACGGCGGCACCCGCCAGCCGCGGGCCTGCCTTCCCTGCGCTCAGGCTCCTGGGCTATAACATGAACCACTGAGGATTCGGGGAGGCGCGGTGGGCACCATGCCTACCGCTCTGCAGAAGCTGGTTCCCTCCTTCCTGATGGGCAGGCCCGCAGCAAACAGAGGTGCAGACCAGGGCCATCTGGAGGAGCCACAGGCGAAGGGCAGCAGCCCCATCGCCTCTGTTGAGTGCGCATCTGGTTCTGCATTTGCGCGGTCTGCGCCTCACTAAGCCGCTCTTCCAGCTGTGGATGTCTGCTAGTGATGCCTGTCAGCTAGACTGAAGGCCCACGGTCCACAGAGCCAGACCTCAGGCCTGTGCCCACTGCTGCCCACGTGCCATCCCAACTAAACCTCATCCCTTCCCGAGCTGCGGTGCTATCACCATCACCTCCAAGTCCTCAGCGAGGAACTGACACAGGGGAGAGGAAGCATGCTGACCAGCCCCCACAGCTGGAAACGGGCCAGCAGGACACAGCACGTCCTTCAGCTCCGGCACTGTGACTGCCCTTGGGAGGGACAGCGGGGCTAGACAGCAGTCAGGGTCTGGAGTGAGACCGAATCCAGGGTGAGGGGCAGAGGGTAGGTCGGAAGGTTGGGGGGCACTGAGCCCCTCCCCACCCACAGCCCCTCTGCAGGAGGAAAGGCTGGAGGGTCGGGAGGGGAAGCCGTGCAGGTCCCTCGGAGACAAAGCACTCCCACGGCACCCCGCCTCCTCCTCAAGGCAGTCCTGGGGGCTGGGCCAACGGACGTGCCCAGATCGCTGAGTGACCTGAGGGAGGTCAGCCATGCTGGAAGGCTACCTGCTCGATCTGCATCAGACACCACGTGAAGGAGACGTCAACCTGGGCCGTGCTGAGGGCTGATCTTTCTGAGATTCTAGGGGCCGTGTCTCTGCCATGGCACAGGCTAATCTGTGCTGACTACATATATATGTCTCTGTGTGTGTGTGTCTATAGAGACTGCCTCAGGGAATCCACCATATCATGCCTTTCTCAGCTCTCCCAGCCTCCACTGCGACCCCGTCCTGCACATGAGCAGCCCCAGTGCACCCAGCCATCACTGCCGGCTCCTGAGCCTGACCCTGGGGAGGGCCGAGTCACACATGTGATCCTCACCTGTTCCCACCATGACCCGAGGCAGAGGCGGTGCTCACGCGCCACAGCTCAAGAAAGGACTCTGTCCTGCACTTCCTCTGCCTCCTCGCCTTTGCAAGCCCCTTCGGCATGCTTTTCTCGTACAGGATCAGAATCACTCAGTTTTCTATTTGGCCGTGAGCTTTCCGAGGACGGGGCACCCAGGGCCTCATTTGTCTCGAGTCCAGCGCTGGTGCAACACGCCAATGCGGATCTCTTAGTGAATGTTGAATGAATAAGCTCCCAAAAGCTGGATTTCCAACTCAGCTTCCAAATCTTTCAAAGCTGTATCCTCAGGGCTAAGCAGTTTATCACCAACAGCGGCAAATCCCAGCCCTCTGTGCACAAAGGACCCGGCTGTGCTGTGCTGGATGAGGCGGCACGTCCTCACGCTGGCCAAGATGCCACAATCGACAAGCACCTCATGCCCACTGCATCCAGCCCGGGGGAGACGCGCCTGCAACAGCCGCAGACCTGAGTGCCATGAAGGACTCACCAGCTGGACAACAGCAAGGAGGGCTTCACCCCTGGACCTCAAGCCTCTCACTCGAAATAGGAAAGATGATCAGTACCTGACGACACTGTCCGGAGGTCCCATGGACGTGCCCCCTCGGCTCCATGCTTCCTGAAGGAGGGACAGCCTAGGGTAGGGTCCCGACTTCACCCTCCCCTCACTCCTCCTAAGGGAGAGGGCAGATCTGGCAGGAGAACCAGCATGTGCGCCGCTCAGGCCCTTCTCCTGTGGCCTACCTGCCGAGCGAGAGGACAGATTCTGCCTGGCTCTCGCCATGACGGGATGGGGCTGGCCCCAGGGCTGTGCAGAGACTGGGGAACATCTGGGCAGCCCTGAGTCACACTGGGCACGGGCTCCACCATCCACCTGAGACAGATGTTTCTTTCTGCTGATTCCATACTCGGGCAGAGAAGGGGGAGTAGTCTAAAGCAGAGACCTTCAAACCTTCACTCTGAAAACTGAGTTGATATGCATGGGAACTCACTCCAGTATTCTTGCCTGGGAAATCCCACAGACAGAGGAGCCTGGCGGGCTACAGTCCCTGGGGTTGCAAAGAGCTGGACACGACTGAACAACTAAACAACAGAACAAAGCACCTATGACAGAATCTGACACACGGCAGGCACACAAAAGCCCTCTCTTCCCTCCCTAAAACAGCACGCGCTTGCAGGCACAGAGAGCCGAGGCCCTGCGCAAAGGACGGCACCCGCGGGCAGAGGCACGGGAACGAAGCGCCGGGCCCAGTGAGGCTGCGGGCACCCCGCTGAACTCTGGGCCGGCAGCACCGACTCCTGTCTGTGCGCGCTCATCAGTAAAACGACACCATCTCCTCGCAGCACAAATAGCTTTCCACTCGGTGCCACTGTCACCACCTAAAAACGAGCTGGCACCTGTCATCCCAGTAATCATCGACTACAGCACAGAAACCCCAGATTACACAGAAGGCTTTCAGAGACTGCAGAGGGGTTCTGAGGGCATGGTCAGGCAGAAAAGAAACCCAACAAGCCAGCCAGGGCACTCGTCCATAACTCAAAGTCCAGCATCTAACGTCTGCCCATAAAATGTAGCCAGAAAGAGTCGCTCAAGGTACCCGACCTAAAGCATAACTCACTCAGCATAAACTGCTGTGAAACTACCAACACTGTCTTTGGTCTATGGAGCTGCCAACAGTACAGCAGAAGTCCAGGGATGACGTTTCCAGAACAAGACTTATTTTTGGGGATTCCGTTTGGAAACGTTTGGCATTTTAAAAGCTGATACCTCAGGATAGTGTGGCTGATAAGGCGATGCAAAGCAGAGGACACTCATTAGGAAAGTGCCAGAAAATATGTTGGTAAGAAAGCCATGGGACAAATCCACTTACCTTTGCTCTCGGTTTTCAATTCCTCAACCTTGTTTACAGGGGAGGCCTACCCGAGAACCTCCTGGCTATCTCTGCACAGATGGGCAACAGTCAAAGCTGCCCCAGTTGGGTGATGGGGCCCACAGGGCTGGGGCAGAGCTCCCCGTGGGGAGGGAGGGCAACATGGTAGCCACGGTAACCAGTAGGGAAACTGACCAAATGAGCAACCAGATTGAGGTGAATGGGAGACAGGTTCCCCCCCTCCCCGGTCTGAGAAGGACTTACAGATGCTAGAAGGACCCCTAAGGTGCTGAGCGGAATTGGAGCTTTAGGTATCAGTATGATCTCAGTTTCCAGTACACAGACACAGGCAGAAATAACCATGGGCATGAACATGCGGTGAGTAATGTGTGTCTATAAATAGATGCCGCCTAGCTCTGTCCACTGGGAGCAGCAGCGACCCGACAGAGAGGCGCACACAGCGCCCAGACCTTAAGTCCAGCTCCATGCAAAGGAGGCAGGGCTCTTGCAGGAAACGGCCAATGCAGGACTGGGGCATGGACTCAGAGCTGAGTCCATGACCCAGCAGAAGTGCCGGAGAGCAGGGGCGTCTGTGGAGGCTCCCAGGGGAAGGAAGCTCTATCTTCCTTCCACAGGCAGCACCTTCTCTTCTCCCAGCCACTGCAGGACAAGGAGCCACAGCCGCCAACCTGATGCTACCAAGAACGTGAGACTAAAGCCTGGCTGCAGAGGGCAGAGCTGAGAGGGGAGAGAGGCAGGTCCTGGCTCCAGCCCTGCCTGAATCCCTCTCCTGGATTCTGTAGGTATATGTGCCATAAACTCCCCTGTGCCTAAGACAATCTGGGTCAGATGTTCTGAGGACTGCTTACGAAGAATCCTGATGGTGAAACCCAACAAGCCAGCCAGGGCACTCGTCCATAACTCAAAGTCCAGCATCTAACGTCTGCCCATAAAATGTAGCCAGAAAGAGTCGCTCAAGGTACCCGACCTAAAGCATAACTCACTCAGCATAAACTGCTGTGAAACTACCAACACTGTCTTTGGTCTATGGAGCTGCCAACAGTACAGCAGAAGTCCAGGGATGACGTTTCCAGAACAAGACTTATTTTTGGGGATTCCGTTTGGAAACGTTTGGCATTTTAAAAGCTGATACCTCAGGATAGTGTGGCTGATAAGGACGATGCAAAGCAGAGGACACTCATTAGGAAAGTGCCAGAAAATATGTTGGTAAGAAAGCCATGGGACAAATCCACTTACCTTTGCTCTCGGTTTTCAATTCCTCAACCTTGTTTACAGGGGAGGCCTACCCGAGAACCTCCTGGCTATCTCTGCACAGATGGGCAACAGTCAAAGCTGCCCCAGTTGGGTGATGGGGCCCACAGGGCTGGGGCAGAGCTCCCCGTGGGGAGGGAGGGCAACATGGTAGCCACGGTAACCAGTAGGGAAACTGACCAAATGAGCAACCAGATTGAGGTGAATGGGAGACAGGTTCCCCCCCTCCCCGGTCTGAGAAGGACTTACAGATGCTAGAAGGACCCCTAAGGTGCTGAGCGGAATTGGAGCTTTAGGTATCAGTATGATCTCAGTTTCCAGTACACAGACACAGGCAGAAATAACCATGGGCATGAACATGCGGTGAGTAATGTGTGTCTATAAATAGATGCCGCCTAGCTCTGTCCACTGGGAGCAGCAGCGACCCGACAGAGAGGCGCACACAGCGCCCAGACCTTAAGTCCAGCTCCATGCAAAGGAGGCAGGGCTCTTGCAGGAAACGGCCAATGCAGGACTGGGGCATGGACTCAGAGCTGAGTCCATGACCCAGCAGAAGTGCCGGAGAGCAGGGGCGTCTGTGGAGGCTCCCAGGGGAAGGAAGCTCTATCTTCCTTCCACAGGCAGCACCTTCTCTTCTCCCAGCCACTGCAGGACAAGGAGCCACAGCCGCCAACCTGATGCTACCAAGAACGTGAGACTAAAGCCTGGCTGCAGAGGGCAGAGCTGAGAGGGGAGAGAGGCAGGTCCTGGCTCCAGCCCTGCCTGAATCCCTCTCCTGGATTCTGTAGGTATATGTGCCATAAACTCCCCTGTGCCTAAGACAATCTGGGTCAGATGTTCTGAGGACTGCTTACGAAGAATCCTGATGGCTGGATCTGTTCACTTGCTCAACACACACGAGCACCTGAGGGCTGCAAAACAAAGGTCTCTCCAGGAGCTTGCAGACAGAGCAAAGGTGTATAATCACACTCTGTAAATGAAAGGGAAGAAAGACATGGAAGATGCTCCTGGCTGGCTAATCCAGCACCACTCTGCCCCTTCTCCCTTCCCCACCTGCATTACAGAGATTGAGAGAGTTAAACTCTATGTCCTCGACCTCTCTTACAACCAGCAGTGGCCAGGAGATGCACTCCTGGTCAAGGAGACTGGAGCAGAAGTCCACTTGTGAGCCTGTCAAGATCATTTTTGCTATGCTAGTAAACAAAAGATAGGTGCCCTGGCCCTGGCCCTTCTTCCTTTATCCTATCCTGGATGTAGATGTGTCATCCAGAGCTGCAGCAGCCGTTTGGTCATCATGAGGTAAAGACAGCATTACAGAGAAGCCACCTGTTTCCAACCTTTTAATAAATAAAAAAATAACCTCTTATTTGCTATCCACTACTAGGTTTTCTGCTATTTTCCACTGAAACAACTGGTAATTATCCAGAAGGTATAATTATTTCTACGTGGGGGGCTCAGGGGAAAGGTTTTACGGAAGAGATAACCTTTAAACTAAATCTTGAAAGATGACTGAATGCCGCCAGCCAGAGCAAGGGAGGGAAAGGCCCTGTGAGCAGCAGGCGGAGGTGAGCACAGAAATGAAACCCGCCATACAATCGGCTGCTCGGCATTTTCATGAGGGGGTACGGGGCTGGGGGTCCGCGGGAACAAGGAAGGGCTTGCAGCCAGCTGGGAGACAGAGCAGCCACGGACAGTCCTGTGTGCCTTGCAAAGCAAGGGAGTGGAGGCGCTCCCGGGCCTATGTGCAGGGGTGCAGAGTCCACCAGACACGGCTAGGCGCCACGAGGCCTGGTCTGTCTCCATCACGCAGAGAGGCCACGGCTTGGCTGCAGAACCAGGCAGACACAGGCTGGAGCGGCTCTGCCGGCGGAAAGGCACATGGCGAAGGCCGCTCTGTGATGGCTCCGGTCTGACTCTCATCTGTGAAACACGCTTCATGGCGGCAGCTGAGACTTCACGAGACGCCGGACCAAATACACAGGCAGCCACAAACGGGAACCCTTCTCCAGATCTACATCCCTGCTCAGAACAAAGCAGGCGCTAGGAGCAAGCCCGCTTCCCGCGCCCCAGCCAGCTTGTCCTACCTGACGATGGGCAGCTTGGTAAAGGGCACTGGGGGCAGTGTGAGCCCGTCTGGGAGGGTGAGGAGTTCCATGGTCCCGGGACACTTGGAGGTATAGTTCTCCAGGCTCTGTGTCACATCCTTTTTTTCTGATGAGAAAATAAAAAATAAAGGTTAACTAAACCAAAGAAAAAGGAGGGGAGGTTGATTTTTTTCTGCTCTATTTTTTTGAGCAAAAATATAATTCTTAACCCAATACTTGACAGTCCAGTAAGTCCAATCTTCCGACAGAAATAAAGGGGCAGTGACCACAGGAGACAAAAAGAATCCAGAAGTTTCATTCAATTTGTTTAAATAATCACTGGTGGCTGCCCCACATAAGGACCTGTGGATAAAAAGGAAATTAAGCTACCATCTCCTAGGAGATTTCATTTTCCAAGAGAATAAAACCTTATCAAATTTCAAGAAAGTCGATGGCCAGGCAGGCAGGACTAAAGAAATGGTACATTTTATTACTTAACAAATATTTTTCCAGCAATTACTAGGTACCAAGCAAAATCCAGGGCCTGTCCCCAAGGAGTGCACAGTCCATCTGTATAACAGATACTTAAGCAAATAATTACAAATCAATATTTTTATTTAAAAGTAAAGCTTTGTGAGATAAGCTTTGTGGCTTTCTCCACCTCACCCCCATGCCTCTCACTAGGAGGGAGGAGGGGAGGATGCAGGTAATAGCAAAAGTTTGCTTGTCACCCACAAGGGGCTCTAGACACAAGCTCACAGACTCTGTGACACCCCCAAGCTCGAGAGTGCCTCCTGCTGGAAAACCCATGGTAACTCGGGAAGGCAGGCATCGCTGCGCCCGTTTTGCAAATGAGAAAACTGAGCCCAAATGAAGTGAAAGGCCACGTCAAGAATCCCACGTTTGGGACTTCCCTGGCGGCTCCGTGGTGAAGAGTCTGCTTGCCAGTTCAGGCGACACGTGCTTGATTTCTGGATTGGGAAGACTCCACATGCCTGGGAGCAACTGAGCCTGTGCACCGCAACTCCTGAGCCTGTGCTCCGGAGCCTGGGCACCGCCACTACCGAGCCCACGAGCCCGAGAGCCTTGCTCTGCAACGAGAGAAGCCACCGCAAAGAGAAGCCTGTACGCAGCCACCAGAGAGGAGCCCCCACTCGCCACAACTAGAGAAAAGCCTGAGCAGCAACGAAGACTCGGAAGAACCAAAAATAAAGAAATACATAAATAAAATTATATTTTTTTAAAAAAATCCCACGTTTGCCCCTCAGCCTGTGGCATCCTCACTCCCGCACTGTTTAGAACAGCGAAGGCATCGGGATCAGAGGTCCACACCCACCTGCTTCCTGTTCCGGCTGGCAGGGAGGGTGGAGGACTCAGGGGGAACAAGGGAGCACAGCGCAGGGGAGGGGATTAGGGCTGGGCAGTGAGGCCGGGTTCCAGGAGTCGGTCTGGCTCCTCCCCGTCTGTGGGGTGACCACCTGCGTGGAAGACCTGTCCTGCCATCTACAGAATGACCAAGAGGGAAATGAGATAACGGATTACAAACAGAGGCTGGCGGAGCAAGGCTGTGTGTGGAGGGATGCCGACACTGTCACCACCGTCATGGGGCCTGCGGACACGGGAGGCTGGCATGGAGCGCACGGGGCCGCACAGGGAGGCCACGACCTCCTGGACCAGAGACTGTACAAAACAACGACCAGACAGGGACGGCCCAGTTCTCAGGCATGTGTATCAGTGGGTTAAGGGGTCTTCTGAATCTAAGCGTCATTCCTTAGGGAGCAGGAAGACAGGAAAGCAAACAGATTCAGTCTGGATATAATACAGTAATGCCAATCTGCAGCACAAACAAAATTCTTTAAACAATCAGATCATCTTCAATTTATAGGCAGTAAATCTCCCAAGACAGCGTACTGAAAAGCAGAGACATCATTTTACCAGCAAAAGCCCATGTAGTCAAAGCTATAGTTTTTCCAGTAGCCATGTACGTATGTGAGAGTTGGACCATAAAGAAGGCTGAGCACCGAAGAACTAATGTTTTTGAACAGTAGTGTTGCAGAAGACTCTTGAGAGTCCCTTGGACTGCAAGTAGATCCACCAGTCAATCCTAAAGGAAATCAGTCTTGAATATTCACTGGAGGGCGCTGATGCTGAAGCTGAAGCTCCAGCACTTTGGCCAGTTGATGTGAAAAGCCAACTCACTGGAAAAAACCTTGATGCTGGGAAAGACGGAGGGCAGGAGGAGAAGGGGGCAACAGGATGAGACAGTTGGATGGCATCACCGACTCGATGGACGTGAATCTGAGCAAACTCCAGGAGGGAGTGAAGGACAGAGAAGCCTGGCCTACTGCAGTCCATGGGGTCGTAAAGAGTTGGACATGACTTGGCAACTGAACAACAACAAAATCTCCCAAAGGGCTCCCACTGAGAGCACTTAAGTGACCTAACTTGCATTACGTTGGGCAGAGCACTCATGGGTTAGGCACCTGATTACGTGGAGCTATGCTCTCCCAGTAAAGCATCTGCCTACAATGTGGGAGACCTGGGTTCCATCCCTGGGTTGGGAAGATCTCCTGGAGAAGGAAATGGCAATCCACTCTAGTACTCTTGCCTGGAAAATCCTACGGACAGAGGGGCCTGGTAGGCTACTGTCCATGGGGTCACAAAGAGTCGGACACGACTGAGTGACTTCACTTCACGTGCTCTCCCAGTTAGCCTTGCTGAAATGAAGACAGGGATGAACCTGTGAGTGATGCTCAATGCCTCCTGCAAAGTTACCCGAGGAGGAATGGTACCCAGCTGGTCGGCTACAGTTAGCAGGACAGACAGTGAGGACGTGCACAGCCGTGGGCCTCACTGCAGGGTCTCTGGCTGGGAACCTCCCCTGTCTGTGTCTTAGCCTCTCCTTTTGGGCACTTCTCCTGGGCAGGATTTCCCACGTGGGGTATCAGGCTGGCTGTGGAAGCCGGGTAAAGGGTGAACACATGTTCACTTATTTCCCTCGGTCTCAACAGACTCCTGCTCTCCAGCCACATGCGTTTGCCTTCTCCTCCATCAGGGGAAATCCTATTGCTCTCCAGAGATGACAGACAGGCAGCCACCTGCCTCTGGAGCAAAACAGGGGCTACAGGGACACAACCAACTCATGAGCTGCTTTCCAGCTAACTCTCCCAGAAGTGATCCACACTGGTAAGGCAACACGGCTGCAGCAGGGAGAACAGGGCTGGCTTCCAGGAACACGGACTGTCACATAACTTCATGTGTATCTGCAATGTGGGGCCTCCTTGGGAACACAGGGTTCCTCAGAGACACGTGACATCTGCTGTAGAAACTTCACAACTGGTAACAGAGGATGAACACATGGTTGCTGGGCAGAAAAGGAGGCTTTGTGTCCAGGGGAAGAAATGTAGAAACCCTCAGAGATGGAAGATGACAGGGCAAGCCCTGCAGATCTGGTTCGGTCCACGGTTCGGTCCACGGGGCCAGTGCTGTTCTTAGCACAAAGCGCTAGGAAACACCTGCGTCATTGGGACGATTCCACGCACTGAGCACGTGCTTTGGGCCAGATCCTACACTAGGTCCCTCAGAGGTGAGGGCCCGGAGTTTACAGCAGAACTCCAAAGCCTCTCCATCCAAAACAGGCATGCAACACCCTCCCACAAAGTTCCTGCCCTGGAGGGAGGGTCTGGGCATTATCATCTCCTTTTGAAAGGTGATAAAGATGAACTCAGGGACAGTCTAGGAAATTTGATTGTGGATTGGTGTTAAATGCTATCAAAAATAATCATTAATATTGGGGTATAACAGTAACATTGTGATTCTATTAGAAAATGTCCGGGTTTTTTTAGCAATGCATACTAAAGCATGAAGGTGTGAAACGGAATGATGCTTCTGGGATTTTTCTTTAATATAATTCAACAAGTAGGAAAAGTCAGACATGAAGAAAGTGAAAGTCGCTCAGTCGTGTCCAGCTCTTTGTAACCCCATGGACCATACAGTCCATGGAATTCTCCAGGCCAGAATACTGGAGTGGGTAGCCGTCCCTTCTCCAGGGGATCTTCCCAACCCAGGGATCGAACACAGGTCTCCCGCATTGTGAGCAGATTCTTTACCAGCGGAGCCACCAGGGAAGCCCAGAGATGAAGTAAATATATAAAAATCTTGATACTTTAGAATCTGGGTGACTGTTACATGGGAATTCATTTTATTGTTCTTTACACTACTATGTTGAAATTCTTTCATGGTAAAAATACTTACTGAGCTTGATGCAGTGAAATGATTTGCTCCAGGTCATATAGACAGGAACAGATTTGAGATTCAACCCCAGTTGGCTGAGTCTTCCTGCCCCCAAAGATCAGGCCTGACGACAGAGACCCAGTGTTGCCGAAGCAGACACAGAAAGTCAAGGCCACGGTGGCTGCTCACCTTCGTTCCACATGCCAAGCTTGGGGGAAGCCTGGGATCAATCCGAATGTCCTCCTAACCACACGACAGGGCCACTGGGACGTGACGAGTCCTTAATGAATGTCACTAAAAATCAACCATCTTAGCCTACACTGGCTGCCGTGACAAAGCACCATCGATCCTGACTTGAACAGTTAACATTTACTTCTCACAGTTCTGGACACTAGGAGGCCCGAGATCAAGGTGCCAGTTCCTGGTCTGCAGATGTCCACTTCTCACTGTGGCCTCACCTGGCCTTTCCTCAGGTGCGTGGGCACAGAGGGAGGAAGGGGCCCCCTTGACCTAATCTAAACCAGTCACTCCCAAAGACTGCCCCCTGCCAAGACCACCACCCTGGAGTCAGGAGCGCAACATGTGAGTCTGGAGCGGACGCCAACATGCAGCAGCAGCGGCGGCGGGTCTACTCAGTTCCCACCAGAACATCCAATGATCACTTCGCCCAAACTGGAGCACCTGATACACTTGAGAGCTTTTTCCATCCGAGAAACTGGAGAAATCATACAAACAGAACATTTTTAACAAAAGCCTAGTTATCACCTAACCAGACTGTTCCTTACAGGAGTAGAAAATACTATCATCAAGACGTCTGGCCATAGGCCATTTGCCATTTCAGGACTCAACACTGACATGAAAAACCAGCACATCGTGACTTCACACTTTGACGGTTCTGGTCTCTCCTAAGTAATAATCTGAGACACCTGTGTGTGCATTAGGTCAATCATGATACTATAAACAGGTAGAGAAGAGAAAGAAGTATTGGATTGGCCACAAAGTTCATTCCGATTTTTCCATAATACAGAAAATCAATAAGATGTTATGGAAAAATTTTTGGCCAAGCCAATGTTTCTTTTCTTCCAAATCTGAACTAAGAAAACTGATGAAGGAAGGTGGGGGAGAGGGGAGAATACAGAGGAAAAGCACAGACGTGGACTGAAACAGTCTGGACGACGCTTCCAGGATCGATTCCAGGGCCTCCACGTGGCGCCAGCTCTGTCGTCTTTGCTGTGCTGACTCAGAAGCAGCCACAGACACGGAGGTGGCCTGCCAGCTTCCTCAGCAGCAACAGTCACCAAGCGCTTCACCCCCTCCCACCGTGGCCAGGTGATCACCTGTCCCCCAGCCCCCCACCACACTCTGACACCCACGCAAGGTGGTGCTAATAGGCTAACATCACAGCTTCTCTCCATTCACTCAGAAAACACCCTTAACGATGATGCTGGGCATTACTCGCCTTCTCTCTGGGTCATAAAGAGAAACATGGTGGAGTGATGCCAAACACCACTGTAGGACCCTTGTGCGCTGCTGCTGGGATGTAAAACAAAGCAGCCACTGTGGACAACAGTGTGGGGCCCCTCAAATAGCTGAGCACTGAGTTTCTATGGGATCCAGCAGCTCCACTCCAGGGACCCACCCAGAAGAAAGGACTCAGGCAGACACCTGTACACCATGCTCACAGCAGCACTGCTCACAGCTGCCCAGAAGCGGAAACCACCCAAGGGTCTGTCAATGGAAGAATAAACAAAGTGTGCTACGTACATAAAATGGAATGTGACTCAGCCTTATACGCAGGAACCCTCCAATCTGTGCCCCCACAAAGATGCAGCTTAAGGACAACACGATGAGGGAAATAAGCCAGTCCCAAAGAGAAAAACACACTATGATTCCACTTGCAGAAGGTACCTAGAGCGGTCAGATCCATAGATGGACAGCAGAGCAGGGGCTACCAGGAGCTGGTAGCAGGGATCGGAAATATTGTGTAGTGGGTCCAGGGCTACTGTTTGATAAAAAAGAAAAGTTCCGGAAGTAGAGAGTGGTGAGGACTGCACAACATGATGAATGCTCTCAACGCCAGTGAATCGTACACTCAGGGGCTCCCCTGGTGGTCTACCAGCTGAGACTCCATGCTCCCAATGCAGGGGGCACAGGTTTACTCCCTGGCTGGGAACCAGATCCCACAAGCCGCAAGTGAGGATTCTGCATGCTGCAATGAAGACTCAGCACAGCCAAATCAATAAATGAACAAAAGTAAATATTAAACAAGGATAGAATGGCAAATTTTATGTTTATCTTACCACAATTTTTAAAAATCAATGAAAAAACAGTAACATTGTGTGCCAGGCACAGTTAAAGGTCCTGGAGATAGAGATGTTTAGACATGACCAAGGATGCCACAATCTAATTAATCTGTTTAATAAAAGGGATTTGATGTCGGTGAGGACATAGGAGCTGCAGAAGATGTGGGATTCAAGCCTGGGACCAAGAGGAAGGGCTGTAGAGTCCAGGTGGAGGTCAGGGTTACTGAGCATGAAGCAAACATGGGGTGAGAGAGGTCCAGGGGTCTTCTGATGCGAAGAAAGACAGCCCGCCCAGACGGCCTCGGTAAGTGACAGTACAGAGAACACACAGGTATCATGAAACGTGATATCCAGCCAGTGAAGCATCTTACAAGCAAGAAAAATGAACTTGGCTTTCCCTAACTCCACAGACACATTCAAGAAGCACAACAGTCCAACTACAAAGGCTTCAAGAGTCAGCACTACAAAGATGAACGATCCACCAAACCAGCAGGTACAGAGCAAGTCCTGCCGTGTACCGAGAAAACAAGCCTCTCCGTGACGTGAGGCTGACTCAGATCAACCTGCACTGAGCCACTAACTGCTTCCCATCAGCGGTACTTTCTACTTGTTTTTCACTTAATTTACGTGGTGACGGGTTGGAGGCCCTGAGAAGCAATCATTCACCTAAATATTTTCCCTTGTTGTTTTCACGTTTATAAACATGTTCTACCAAAAGGCAATGATGTGAAGCCATCAACTTGTTATATAACCAGCCATTTAAAATGCTACCTAGAAAATGTGTAAATATCTCTAGAGATCTCAGTATAACTCCCAGAAGAGAAGATGATCTTAAGAATCGAGACTCAATAAATAATTAGCAAGAAACTGCATAGCCAATTATGAGGTAATGGTTAGATAAGCTATGGTGCAGAAACATCTTGCAAATGTATGCAATCATTAAAAATGGCATTTATAAAGAATCTGCAGCATGAAAAATATCTTATGATATGTAGAAAGTCAGGATTCAAAACAATATTTTTGAAAAATGTAACTTCAAAGATCAATCCAAATTTTAAAAGAATAGAAAATACAAAAGAAATACATAAAATATTAATGGTGTGTGTATTTGCCCATGTAGGGTCATATACACTTTTTCCTTTCTGTTTATATCTTTCAAGACTTCTAAAAGAAGCATACACTATTTGTATAGTGAAAGTTATTCTAGGACTTCCCTGGCGTCCAGTGGTTAAGACTCTGTGCTCCTAATGAAGGGAGCATGGGTTTGATCTCTGATAGGGGAACTAAAATCTCTCCTGAAGCACAGCATGGCCAAAAAAATTCCAAAACTACTTAAAACTGAGTTTTCAGAGAGCTTTGTGAAGAAAAGTCAGCACCCGATCATCGACGTTCCCTAGCAGTGAAGAACACAGCGCCCTAAAATGTCAGTGAGGAAGGTGTGTTGAGGCCCTCCCCGCCCGACAGAGGTGGTTTCTGTAAGGACATCAACAGCCCTTCCCAGCGCTGTTGCCACCCTCAGAAATGCTCAGAAACCACAGCAGCGCAGCAAGCGACACTGAATGAGGACTCCTCGTCCACCAGGCACTGTGCCAGCAGCCCGCACGTGTTACCTCATTAAATCATCCCAGCACCTCATGGAAGAGACGCCACTGTTCTCCCGGCTTCACGGATGAGCAAACTGAAGCTTGGAAAGGTCTTTATCTGGGTCAGAGTGCCTTCTGCTTCCCCAGCAGGCTCTCACTTGTCATCAGCTGCCATCAGATGCTCAGCCATCTCCCTTTCTCCTAAAACTACTTCACATTTCATTCAATGTTCCTTTAACAAAGACCAACTCTGCCCTATGAATGGAAAAGCCCTCCCTTAAAGTGCTCAGCTGGACCCCCTCACCTTCAAGGACCACGAGATCTCTTAAATCCTCAGCCTCCTCCAATGCCTGGTGGGGTTTCAGTATACAAAGAAATAATTTGGGAAAGGTAACATTAAATTAATTCAGTTCCGCATCTATCGACTATCTTCTTGGTAAAAAAAAAAACATTGTCCAAAATGATAAAAGGTGAGTAAGCAAGACATGGTCTAATCCCCAAGGAGCCAGTAATCTAGTGAGGGAACCAAGTGATGAAATTAATCTCAGGACATAATGAAACAGTGCTTAACTGAGAATCAGGTAAAGTAATAAAGAGGTGAAAAGGAAGGAATTATTACTCTCTTAATAACACTGGAAACAGGAAAAGCACAAGGGCAGAGCAAGCTACCATGAAAGAAAACATGGAAAAGAATGATTTTAAAGGTCCAGAATATGTGGAATACAGATAACACAGAGAAAGCATGAAATTAGGCTGAAAAGATGGCTTGAGTCAAACCCTGAGCATCCTTGAGATGGAGCTGGCCTTTACTAGGCAGAGGATGGGCAGTCGCTGCAGGTTCTTAAGGAAGAGAAGGACACGATTTAGTTTGCATTTCAAGGAGATAATTCTGGCTTCAGTGCAAAGAGTGGATCAAGAGCAGAGTAAGAACAGGACACGGTGTTAGGAGCCGATCCAAGAAACAGGTGTTGAGAGTCTAGCTTTTATATAGAGACTGGAGAAACAATAAGGTCCTACTACAAAGCACAGAAAACTATAATCAATACCCTATGATAAATCATGATGGAAAAGAATATTTTTTTAAATGTATGTCTATGTATAACTGAGTCACTTTGCTATACAGCAGAAATTAGCACAACATTGTAAATCAATGATATTTCAATTTTTTAAAAACTGACTTAAAGTACAGGCCAAACAATAAGAGGTGTAAAACAAATAAACATTAGAAAATTTTAAAAAATAAAAGTCTGAACCAGGGAAATGACGGTGGAAGGGGGAAGAGGAATCAAACGTCAAGCATTTAGAACAGCTAAGGAACGCATCCAGGCAACACACGGGACAAAGGAGAGACATGAAGAGGACTCCCACGAGCTTCAAGCCTCCGAGAGTAAGAAAACGGCAACACCCTCAAGGGAGAGGACTGATACAACAGAGGCTCCCACGCCATTCGAAGGACACACCGCCTTCACTTGGAAACTGAAGCTCAGAGGTCAGGAGCAGATGTTCAACTTGTGAAACCGGGAGCAACATTAGTTTGAAAACAAGGACGCCAAGAGCTTAACTTTTAAAGCCTCACCACAGATCTTCACAGAACCTTTCAAATGTATGCCTTCATTGATCCACTTTGTCATTTCTAGTTCTTAAAAACCTTGTTTTTCGTAACTCAAATAATCACTTTTGGGGAAACATTAACGTCACAGTGTTTTTAAGCCAAAAGTTTCTTTTCCAGCTGCTGCAGTTTCTTCCCCGAGGAAGTGTGTGAAACAAACACACTTCTGCATCCCAGCACTGAAACTAAAAAAAGAAAAAAACCTCTTGGATTTTATGACATACGACCACAAGTACAACATAATGAAAGACTTTGTTCTACAGACACTCCTAACGTGTCCGATCCAGCACAGTGCAGGAGGCCCCCAGTTCCGGGTGCTGCGGGCCACCCTACTGTCCTCTCTGCAGCAGGGAGCTGACACGGAGCTGATGGCAGAGACGGGAAGGGGAAAATGAGGGAAACGGGGGAATAGGAACGTTCCACCAGGAGCGTCTGCAAAATGCCTAACTCCTCTGCTTTCCTGCCCTCCTGCAGCCCCAGGACACAGGGAAGTGGGCCTGAGGGTCCATCTGGTCAGGATGAAGCCCCAGGGAGAAGCTTTTCCAGGCCAAGGCCCAACCCACACTGACGCTGGCAACGGAAATCTTCTCATGCATTTTCTTAGAGCTGAGCAGCAGAGCAATGGGCTGGCGATAAAATGAGAGGGAAACTGAACAAGCTGAGTCTGACATTTCCTATCTCATCCCATCCTTGTCTTTCAAGCAAATTACAACTGCTTCTGAGCTCAGAGATGGCCTTGGTGCAGAGACAAACCAGAAGTGTGGTCTCTGACAACCCTCATGCAGGCTCTGGTGGGTCACCTTCAACAAGGTCATCAGTCACCCGGCGCTCTCAGGCAACAGGTGACAGCTGAGGCCAGCGAACAAGAGCATGGTTTCAGAGCCCACAGCCAGGGTCCACACCCCAGTCTCTCCAAATATTAAGCCGTCCTCAGGCATATTAACCCACTTCCTCCCATCCGGGTACGAACCAGGCCCAACCCTGTGAGCTTCCGAGATCGGGGCAGATGGGGCGTCTTCAGGGAGGCATGGCCGTGGATGAGCTCACCTCCTAGGTGTCCATTTCCTCACTGTAAAATAAGCCCAAGCCCAGCAGCTACCCCTGTGGGGAAACTGTGAGGACTGGGGGAACTCCTACGCCTAAGGGCACAGAATACAGAAGGTGCACACGACTGCTGCACTCTCAGGACCAAGAAATCCGTGTTAGGGCAACTCTGGGCAGCGCATCTGCACCCAGAAGGTGCTGAAATTGAGCAAAGACAGAAGAAGCAGACATTCTAAAAAAAAAAACAAACACTGGCTGAGAGAGTGAGAAAATGAATCAGTTGAGCTTTGGGAGTGCGGGATTGCACCGTAGGAGCACAGGCTCGCGAGAAGGTGAGGACGCCTCGGCCTGGAAAGCAGAACTGAGAGCTCAGACTGAGGACTAGGCCGCCAGAGATGCGGGAGCCACCGGAGAGGGAGCCTGGGCCGGAGCCTCACACACCCACCTCGGGACCTCCTCTGCCCCGCCTCCTGCTGGCCCGGAGTGCGCCGGTTTCCTCAGCGGTCCCGGAGGAGCGGCAGGCACCAGACACGCGGTCAGCTGCCAGATGCAGGGCGCTGCTGCTGCCACTGTGACCCGTCTCACTAGCTGCTGAGTCACTCGTCGTGCCCGACTCGTCGCGACCCCATGGACTGCAGCAGGCCAGGCTTCCCTGTCCTTCACCATCTCCTAGAGTTTGCTCAGACTCATGTCCATTGAGTCAGTGATGCCATCCAACCATTTCATCCTCTGTCATCCCCTGTCCTCCCACCCTCAATCTTTCCCAGCATCAGGGTCTTTTCCAATCAGTCAGCTTTTCGTCTCAGGTGGCCAAAATCCACAACATTTGAACAAAGGGAGATTGAGCTAAGCAATGAGGAAGGAGTTGATACGACTGCCTTCCAGTAGAGCAGGCACTCTCTGGGTATGGAGGGTCTCAATCCATCCCTGAATTGTTCTTGCCTTAGAGATGAATGAAGTCAGCCTGAGAGCAGGTGCGGAGCTGCTTCTGCTCCTGCCGCCCCCTCTGCTGCCACGCCCACCCATCCAGGCTCCTCTCCACGAGCGAGAAAGCCCAGCCAGAGCCGAGCATCCCTCCCCGGTACAGTTTGCAGGATCTTAGTTCCCCAGCCAGGGATCGAACCTGGACCACGGCAGCAAAAACATCGAGTCCTACCCACCGATTGCCAGGGAATTCCCTCTTGGCAGTCTTCTTACTTCCTCTGAATCCATCTACAGCACGACAAAGACCATCCTCCTCCCCTCACCCACAGATCTGTCCTTTCTCTCCCTGGGGAGAGGGGTTATTCAGACTGACAGCAGAGCCTTGAGATTCAGGATCAACAGGCCCCTTGACCTCTGTACCTTCCCGAGTGCCACTAATGTTATCCCCCAACACGCATGAAGCATGACCGACACGTAAGAGAGCTATGTACACTGGGACGCTAGAGAAGAACACAGACTCGCCAGTGTGTAGAGGCCACAGCCGGCCAGGCTCGGTCATCAGCTAGGAGCACACGTGGGCACCATCCAACACCCCAGCCTTGGCACAGCATCAAACCCCCTATGTAACACGGCCAAAGATACAGGTTCCCCCATCCGTCTCCATCTAACTATGAAAATCCTGCAGAGAAATTCTCTCTTTATACCTTTTAACAGGTAACTCCGCTGCTAAAACTCCTGATAAGATCCACCCAAAGCTCTTTAAGCTGGAAAGAACGGTACGCCTTATGGGGAGAAACATCGACTTCTCAAGTAGGTGAAGTAAGGGACAAGGCTAATGTTTATCGAGCTTCTACTACTGCAGGCAGGATGCCAAGTGGCTGCTACACATTATTTCTGATAATCCTCCAGCTAATCAGGCATTATCTTCTTAATCTTACAATTGAAAGTAATGTAATGTAATTACTTACATTACTTAGTAATGTAAGTAAATTGTCAAAGGTTACATTCAATCAGTAGAAGACACAGGAGGCAAACTCAGGACCCTGACCCAGACGTCTCTCTGCACTGTGCCCCTTGCGGACACAGGCTGTACTATCCCCATTCTACACACAAAGCGGTCCAGGCCAGGGACACCAGAATCTCGTCCAAGGCTGCTCAGCTACCCCATGGACGATACACGTACAATCCTCGAGACAGAAAACTGGACGTTTCTCCAGTTTAAGACCTGCATATGTTGAAACACTTCAGAAGTCAGAAACAAATCAACACAAGTGATAACAATCATGAGGTACTGAGCATATATTACTTTTCAGGCTTTTATAAACATGTCTCCACCGCCTAAACCAGCAGAGCAAGGCAGACATGATCCTCACTTTCCCAATGAGGACACAACGCAGAGAAAACAAGCAATTCCCTTTACTCAGCAGGTATTAAGCCCCTGTGAGCCAGACGTTGTGCTAAGCTGGGGCCTAGGGGGCTAAAAAGTCTCCATACCAGCTGTCCCACCTTTATGCGTGGATGGCTACGGATAAACAGCAGTTTTGGGAAGATCACTTTACGACCCGTGTGGAAGACAAAAGAGAGAGCGCGACTTGAGAGGCAAAGAGATGCCGTAGAAGGTGTTGCCACATCCCAGACCAGGACGGCAGCCTGCCCCAGAGAGTGCACGCTGGTGCTCCATGCAGCAGGTGGGGAAGTAGGCCTGCACTCCACTGCTGGAGAGCAGGCACCGTCCAGACCACCACACCCCACGGGACTAAAATGCTTCGAGAAGGTACAGAAGGCCCTTCTCAACACCATCCAGAACGTTCTATTTTGGTTCGCCTAAAACTTGGCAAATTAGTATTTTTCCCATAACTAGTAAAAATGCACTAATATATTTGGGCTTTTGACATACTGATGGTTTTTCTTCACCTCATTATTTTACACGTGTGGTTTTTTCCTACTGAGAATGCATTTATAGTACTTATTACGCTGCCCTCCACGGCATTTATCTCTTCAACACACAACTAAAACGAAGTCAGAAGCTTCTCTTCATTTCTTATGGGTTTTTGTTCAACTCCTTCTGCCTATTTCTGAACAAACAAAAGGGACTGTATAAACTGCAATGGAAACGAATTACAGCCCTTTATTGAAGAGCTCCCACCAGGCCTCGGTGACGTAACAGTTCATGCACTCAGCCTCCCGTCTCCTCCGCCAGGTGAAAAGATGGAGCATATTAACCCAAAACACCCGGAGAAACCATATATACCATCTGGGGGAAAATGCAAAAGAAAGAATATGTCAGGAATGGAAAGCAGGAAGCTGAGGAATACCTGTCAATGGAACAATACAAAAAATTATGGCCTTTGTCTTTGGGTGTGGATTTGGCTATTTGGTTCAAATAAGGCTTAGCCCTTGTGAGAAATATATTTTGAAAGAAAATAACGCTTGGAGAAGGAAATGGCAGTCCACTCTAGTCCATCTCTTGCCTGGGAAATCCCATGGACAGATGGCCGTGGCAAGCGAGCTACACTGTCCACAGGGTCGCGAAGAGTTGGACACGGCTAAGTGGCTAAAACAACAACTTGTGGGAGATGCGTCTTGAAAGAAGATGATGCTCAGCCAACAGTTAACGCAGAATTTACGGGGCCGGTTCCAGGGCCCCGCTATGGGCCCAGGAGCCTGCCTTTTACACGGAGGCCGGTGTGCTCTGCGGGCTGAGAAACAGGCTCTGACAAGTAGACGCTGTTGGTGGGAGCGTCTCACTGAGGCCACTTCCGGCCTGTGTCTCTGTCTGAGACGCAGCCTCCCTCCTTCCTGCTCCGAGGTTGGCGCTCGTCCGAGACAGCTCCTGGAGCCTGGGGCCTGAGGGCTCCCCGGCAGGAGGCACGGACAGAGAAGAGAAGGACGGTGCTGACTGGCCTCCGTGGGAAGGACAAAGCCACCAGGACGCAGACGGTGGCAGAGGACAGCCACAGGACAGGGCGAGCCCGGAGGGGGAGAAGTGACCCCAGGGCGTCACTGACCACAACCAGAGGGGCGCGCCCCAGGTGCGGAGCTGGGGCTTGAAGGAGGCTGCCTGGAGCAGCGCCTGGGAAGGACTTCCCCTCCAGCTCTAGGCCATCAGGTACTTGGGGCTCAGGAGAAAAACATGCCCTCCTCGTGGGGGGCGCAGAGGAAGCAGGGCCTGCAGGAAAGGGCTGGTAACCCCCCAACCCCACAGTGTGCCTCTGTGGGGGCACCCCTGGTGTTCTGAGCAGCATGATGCTGAACTGTGCTATACTGACCTGACTGACGCCAAGAGCGGACTCACTGGGAAAGGCCCTGAGGCTGGGAAAGATGCAGGGCAAGAGCGGCCGACAGATGGGGAGATGGTGGGATGGCATCACCGACTCAACGGACATGAGTTTGAGCAAGCTCTGGGAGACGGTGAAGGACAGGGAAGCCGGGCGTGCTGCAGTCCATGGGGTCACAAAGAGCCAGACGCGGTGGCGCAACTGAACAACAGCCGCACTTAGCCGCCTCGTTCCTTCCTACAAAATGCAGATGGCACCTCCCAGTGCAAAAGAGGAGACTCCTCTTCCCAGGGACTTCCCGGGTGGCTCACATGATGAAGTGTCTGCCTACAGTGCAGGAGACCCAGCTTCAATCCCTGGGTTGGGAAGACCTCCTGGAGAAGGAAGTGGCAACTCACTCCAGTACTCTTGCCTGGAAAATCCCATGGACAGTGGAACTTGGTAGGCTACAGTCCCATGGGGTCACAAAGAGTCAGACACGACTGAGCAACTCCACTTTCACTTTCCCTCTTCCCAGGCAGCTCAGCCCCTCGCCCATAACTCAGCCTTGCTGCCCTGAGGGACCAGATCTCCTGGAGAGGATTTATCAGAAAGGGAACTGGAGGGTCAGCCATAGAAACTGCCCACCTTGAGGAAAAGTCAGGACATGACCAGGAAGAGACAGATGGTGGGGAAGGGTAAGTCCCAGCACAGACCCACCTGGAACCCAAGTCAGGAAGGCTGGCCACGTAAAAGACAGGTAAGAGAGCGATGTCCTGAGACAGGGGAGAAAACTCAAAACGAAAACCCTGACCTGTTCAAGAAACCAAAGGACGGCCAATGAGGGTCACATGCTGGGGGCTTCACACTCACTGTTAAACTCACACATGTTGGGCTGAGCTGATCCTCTGCAATGTCAGATGTTCTTCTCAAAGTTCCAGCAACAGTTTCAAACTTCATATTATGCTGTGGAGGTTCATCATAAAGCGCTCACAACAGACAGTCCTACCGCTTTCAGCTTTAGTTCAGAAACAGGTGAAGCATTTTCGGGAGGTGTCTTAACTCTTTCAAACCTGCTATCCACCACCCTGGTGTGTTACAGCACAGGACAGTGTGCCACAGTTGGCATCCTCTGGACTGCGGCCAAAAGTTGGCTTCCAGGTGTGGCTTTGCCCTAAGTACCTGGGAGACCTTAGGCAAAGGGCTTAATTAGCATCTCAAAGCGTTACAGACCTCCGCACAGTGGCCTGGACACCACCTGCCTCCCAAGAAATGAGAATCAAATGAGGCAAGCGACAGGGAAGCAACCAGCAGACTGTAAAAGAGCCTTGCATAAGAGAGATACAATTAGTAAACGGGCACACAGAACGAACATCCAACCTCGCAAGTTGCCCAGAAAATATAAATTAAAACAGTAAGGCAATACGGTCTACATATTCAATTAACAGCAGTGCCAGGGCGGTATAATGAGAGCAGACCTCTTAGAAGGCAACTCTGACACGTCTCAACAGCAATGCAAACGCTCAGAACAGCGGAGCCAATAATCCCTCTCCTGACAAAATCTCCTGCTCAAAGAGCTGAAGAGGCTCACCACAGCATTCCCTATGACAGAAAAATCAACCCAAAAAAGAAAGAATGCAAATGAAAGTATTCATTTTTAACACATTCAACAGGATATGAGTACTGAAGCACATCACTCACTGGCCACAGGGGCTAAAACTAACCACTAACAGGGCTTCTTTTCAAGGTGAGGAGATGCTTTAAAATTGACCATGATGGTGGGTGCATGTCTGTGAATACACAGAAAAGCTGAAGTGCACATTTTTAAATGGATGAATTGTGTGGTCTTCAAATAAGTCTCAATACAGTTATTTTTTTAAAAAGGAAAAGCATTTATTATTGCTTTTCTCTTTTAAAAAGTGCATCATTAATGCATTCTGCCATACATGGATGCCAGTACACGCCACTAGAGACAAGATAAACAGCCAGTCAGACATATACCCACCTTCAGAGAGCTTGCAGCCTGCGTGGTGTGTGTTAGTTGCTCAGTTGTGTCCTACTCTTTGCGACCCCATGGACTGTAGCCCACCAGGCTCCTCTGTCCATGGAATGCTCCAGGCAAGAATACTGGAATGGGTTGCCGTGCCCTTCTCCAGGGGATCTTCCCCACCCAGGGATCGAGCCCAGGTCTCCCGCATTACCAGGAGATTCTTTACTGTCTGAGCCATAGGTAAATCGCACAGCCTGGGTGGGGGGCTTGCCAAGTCAGTAAGTGATTGAAATACAGTGGGCGCAAGTGCTCGGTGGCTAAGCACACACCACTCCAGTGGGGACTCTCTGAAGGAACGCAAGCTAGTCTTATGGGATCAAGAAGTGGTGACCACACTGAGCTGTGAAGGATGAGCACATGTCAGCCAAAGGGAAGAAGGAAAACAGGAAGCAGGGAGGCAAGAGGGAGAGGAGGAGGATGAGACACTCGGGTGGACACACCACGCTTCCTTCATCCACTAGTCAATGGGCGTCAATGGACGGTTCCCACTCTCTGGCTCCGAGGGATGATGCCACTGTGCCCACGTGTCTTTGTGCAGACGTGTGTTTCCGGACCTCGGGAGCATGTGTCTAAGAGCAGAACTGCAGGGCCACGAGGCACGACTGCTCATCACCCACGTTCCTCCCCAGAGTCCCAGGCAACAGAATCACCCAAACCACTGTGTCCTACATTCCCCAAAGAGCCCAGCCTCCTAATTCCACCAGAACTGGAGAAACTCCTCCTACCTGAAGCTCCTCCTTCTGCTCAGTCTGGTCTGGCAAACACCAATTTGCTCAAGGTCAAGGTCATCTTTTTCAGGGACCACTGCCCAAACCACCCTTCCACCTCTGAAAAGAACTGCCAGTCCTCTGAGATGCTCCTACATCCTTACCTACAGCGGCTTCTCTGGGCCACAGCCACAGCATCCTCCCACGTCCCACGCTCCTCATGTCAACCCCTGGTCCCAGCACTGCCCAGAGTACGCACCTCCGGATGACCCGTACTGTGGAGCCACCGGGAAACATGATCCTTAAAGGAGTTTTATTAGTTGAACTTGGGTGGATTTTTGGAGTGTGTTTTTTGTTTAAAAAGAGGAACACAAGCTAGGATTTCAGGCAAACAATGAGCAAGAAATTCCCCTTCATCTTAAAAGTTCATTACAAATGCACTGAACAAGCTAACGTACAGAATCAGAGAGCAAGATATAGAAAAGTGGCTGAACAGCAAAAATTAGGGATCTGACCACCCACTGGGCACTGCCCTATTTCATAGTATCAGGTAAGATTAAAATTTCAAAGCTGACATGGGTGGATTTTAGCATATTTAAGGTTAAATGTAAATTCTAAAAAGTCAGAGGTTTTGTCCTTTGGACTGTGAAGAGATTCATAGAAGGTTTGTTATGTTATAAATGGAGTTCTGTTTATTACTCGAAGTGGTTCTCCTTAAGGAAAAAATAAAAAACCCTGTAAATCGGAACATAAAAACCTTTCGAAACAGATAAGGCAGTAAGACATTTATTTTTTAAGATTTATTATATTCTTTTCTTTCTCACTGCAATTTATTATAAGATACTGAATATAGTACCCTGTGCTATTTATATGGTAGGACCTGGTTGTTTATCTAGTTCATCGACTTTATCCCCGTCTCCTTTCCCTTTTGGTAACCATAGGCTGTTTCCTGTGTCTGTGAGTCTGCTTTATAAACAAGTTCATTAATATTCATTATATCTTTAACGCAGACATTTAAAATCACATTGTCTCAAAATATATTAATGAGAAATACTGCTTGTATCCACTCTCACTTTACCTGAAACAATATTCAAACTCTACAGCAATGTCTCTGGTACTATTAGGGACACTTTTTAATAGAATTTGTCATAAAAAAGAAGAACCATGGGCCCCAGAACTCCTCCTATGAGTTCAGGAGCACTAGCACTGACTGGAGGGGGACCTGTGAGGAGCAGGGCGGGGGGAGAACGGCAGATTGTGCTGTCTCTACCTATAAACATCCAGACAGGTCCACACACAAGGAGGAGGCCAGTCCTCCGTCCTGTATTCCATTTCAGCACAGTGATCTTTAGAAATGCTAATTATCAACTCTGTGGATGGTGCCATGCTCGCTCTAGAAGGTCACCCAAGCAATTAAAATATCTACCATTAAAACAGCAACAAACTACCCCACAGTTTCTAACATCTGAGTTGTACAAATGAGAAAATGAAGGTTCAGAAAGAGTTTAATTGCTGATCTGAGGTCATGGTAATTAGAGTTCAAGTGAGTGGGAAGAAGCCGTGGCGCTCTGACTTCAGGCCTCATCTAACACCACTACCCACCGGCCTCAGGAGGAGGCAGTCTGTTCACCAGGGTCAAAGTCCCGAGCTTCTCTCCCCTGGACCAGCATCTTCAGATCACTGATTAACATGACCTCGAATGGTCAGCAACCTTCTCCTCTCCTGGGGATCTGCAACTAAGGCCCCGCACAAGTGGAGACCGACTGCAGGAGGACGGTCCCCCCAGGACAGGTCAGAACGTGAGAAGACAGCCCAGGGGAAGCGCAGATGCAGGGGAGTTTGGGGACAGGAGCAGGGAGGGAGGGCGGGCCCCGGGGCCGCTCAGAACCTGAGGCTGAGAGCAGGGGCCGCTCAGCCTGCGGGCTGCGCCAGGCAATGCATCTTCAGAACTGCCAGCCTGGGAGGCTCCAGAAGCCACAGGGGCCCAGTGGCAGGGGAGGGGCACCCTTAACAAGCAAAAACCCACCTCCACAAGCAACAGAGAGGCCCACCCAGCCCGGGTCAGCCTCCAGGACCCCAGGGCCCTGCCTCAGCCTCTCCCCCTCCTCCCACTTCAGAGAGGCCACGTGCAGGCGCTCCATACCGCCGAGCCCACCGCAGCACAGAGACACACGCCAGCCACGGGCAACGCTCAACCAGCAGAGACCACAGACACCCCGAGGGGCAGATGCCCACAGGGACCCCTCGGCCGCCTGAAGTCCTAAGTGAAAAACTATAGCAACCCCACACGGAGAAGCGTACAAACAGCACCGAGCATGCTGAGCGTTCTCAGGACCTGGAAGACACAGCTCCAGGAACCGAGGGAAGGACACTCATATCCCACATGGCCACAGAGCATCCCCTCTCTGTATGAAGGTGAGGACACCGGGATGCTGGCGGAGACGAGCAGTGACTGAGCCACCTGAGGCCTTCTGGGGCCCCTGGGACAGAGGGCGGTGCAGTCGCAGACAACGATGACTCCCTGGGGACTGAGTCCAGGCAGGACCGACTCCCTGGGGACGGCGACAGGGTGGGACCCAGGCTGGAGATAGATGACTGCAAGCGAAACCCAAAACACACGTGACACCAGGAAGTGTGTGAGATGAGAAGATGCTGGAGGAAATACTAAGAAGAAAGCTGCCCTGATCCCCCAGGAGTCTAGAAAGATGCTGCCCACGAGGGGAGAAGAGACCAGAGGGGCACGGAGGGGCATGGGGCTCCGGGCTCGTGGCCCCTCTGGGAGCCGGGTACCACGTGGTCACTCGGAAAACTCACCGAGCAGATTTCTTGTGAGTCGTGCGTTTCTCCATGCAAATGTTACACTCTGATGTTTACGTTTTATAAGGCGTGGGCAAAGGCGAGGGGAGGCCATGCCAAAGGCCAAGCGCAGCGAAAAGGGCAGCAGCGTGGGGCGGTGAGAGGCGCTCAGGGAGGAGCCGGCCCAGAGGACAAGGAGAGCTGGGGACACCGCCCACCCCATCCCGAGCTGGTGCCAACAGGGCTGGCACCAAGACGGCACTGTCTCCCTCTCCTGGGAAACAACTGGAGTCTGAGCCCACTCACCTTGGTCTGACAAGAAGTCCAACATGGTCTGCAGCAGGAAGGATAGGTGTCTGACAGAGAGGGCGGGGTTCCCCATTCTCCGGGACGCGTACACCAGCTCGTGCAGCAGACGCATCTGGACGGCAGCCCAGCCTCGGTGCGTGCCTGCAAGGGAAGCCATGGGACGTCAGAGTGGGCCTCGGGGAACATGGGCCAGGGGGCAGAGCCAGGGCCCCTCGAGAGCCACAGCTACTGTGTGAGACAGCGATTCCCAGACACTGTCTCAACCACCAAGCTCAGAGGGCAGAGAAGCACTTCCCCGATTTATCCTGGAGAACAATGCTCACGTGATACGTTTGCTTACACATTAAAAAAAAAAAGTTTTTTATTTTCTCTCTTCTGCAAAGACACACAATCTAAAACAACCCATTCTGAAATGCTTATAATAAGGTTAGGACAAAAGATTATATTTTCAGTAGTATGTATTTGAGTTATAGCACACTTTTTCCCCCAAGAAAATACTAGTATATGACGAGCCCTCATTAACAACAACCAAACACATAAAATTTAAAAAGCACATTTCTGTAAAGTGTAAAAACAGAAAGTGGAAAGCTAAATGAGAAAAGAATGGTTACCAACAAACTGTGGCTGCTCCCTCCAAAATGACTTAGTGTATCTGAAATTAGAGGTGGAAGAAATCAGCTGCACAGCCATCAAAAAGCACCTCTTTAGGTTCCCGGGATTTAATGTACAGCTGAGTCCCTATGCTGTTCACCCAAAACTATCACAACACTGTCAGCTGACTACGTGTGCGTGCATGCGCAGTCACTCGGTCGTGTCTGACTCTATGACCCCATGGACTGTCGCCCGCCAGGCTCCTCTGTCCCTAGGGTTCTCCTGGCAAGAATACTGGAGTGGGTCGCCATTTCCTCCTCCGGGGGTCTTCCTAACCCTGGGATCAAACTCATGTCTCCTGTACTGGCAGGCAGATTCTTTACTAGTGAGCCACCTAGGAAGCCCGTTAATCTGTTAATGTTTTACATTGTTTCAATGTAAAACAAAAAGTTAAAAAAAAAAAATCACAAGATTTCAGAGATAATTATTTGTGTCCCTTCTGGTAACAGTTAGTGCTCTTAAATATTTTCCACCTTAAACTTCTTCATGAAAAAGATGTAGGGATAGGAATCACAATCAGTTACCACCCAGCATTGTATGTCCAAGGAGCCTGGGGGGCTGGCAGAAAGGCTAGGGGTGAGATTTAAGACTCTAAGCAAAGGACACCCCCTCTCCTAGCCCCACTGACCATCTCTCCCACCGCCCTCCCTGCAGGGCTGACAGGCCCCTTCTGTGGATTTCCACCAAATCCTGAGCTATCTTGTTTCACCGGCATTCTCCGGCAGGTACACTGAGTGCCTGGAAGTTCGTGTCTTGGTTTCTTTCATCGGTCCGTAACTTCCTCGGGAGCCAGGATGAGGTCGTATTCACCCAGGCACCCCAGCAAGAGGCCTGACACACAGCTGGCACAACAGGCTAGTGGGTCAAGTTGAAAGCCTGATGAAAGCTTGTTTTTCATAACTGCCTACTTAAGTATATAGGCTAAAAGGACATGATTTCCAGGATTTGCTGTAAAAATATTTCAACAAAGAAATATTTAAGAACAAATTATTAAAAGGAAAGGTACGAATAAAGCAGATACGGCCAAATCTAATTATTTTAAAATATGGGTGATGGGCTCACTGTACTATTCTAATTTGTATATATTTTAATTATTTCATAATAATTTTTAAGTTGCTGAATAACAATAATTATTGAGATTCTTAGAGCGGACCAGACCTACCCACACACAAAAACCTTGATATCCTACCACTCCATCTTACAGAAACCCTTTCAAACCACAAGAGGGAAGGAGAGAAGAAGCAGCGCCCTCAGTGTTTCCACATTACCAGAAGACCACAGGCTGACGCGAAAGAGATTCTGAAAAGGATGAAGAGGCTGAAATCCACGTCACGACTAACCCAGCCTGGATTTATAAATGACCCAACTTAACCCGCCTCTAGCGCATCATGTCAATAATGGGGCACATATCACTTGTAGATTTTATTTTAATAGATAAGGATCCAGTTCCCACCACAGGCAATTTATGATAAGATCATAAATTTTCTTGGGCTTCCCTGGTGGCTCAGAGGTTAGAGTGTCTGCCTCCAATATGGGAGACCCAGGTTCGATCCCTAGGTCGGGAAGATCCCCTGGAGAAGGAAATGAGAAACCACTCCAATATTCTTGCCTGGAGAATCCCATGGACAGAAAAGCCTAGTAGGTTACAGTCCACAGGGTCGCAAAGAGTCGGACAAGACTGAGCCTTTTCACCATAAATTTTCTTAACACCAAAGAGCATACAAGTCATAATTTCTATGTGATTCAAATTGCTCATATAAAAATCTGAATCTTTGTATCCTTAAGTAGACTTGCAGCATATGAGCCAGTGATAAAATTTTCAACATTCTCGCATTCAAAAATTTCACCAATGTGAGAGTTTATTACATCAACTGCAGCCTTTTAAGGCAAACTCATATGCCACTCTCTTCCCTAAGAGTTCCTGGGGAAATTTTAAGCCCTCGTTCAGGAAAAGGATAAGCAGAAGGTATGATCAAAAAATTCTTCATATATAGAAGACAAATAAGATTAAAGTGATAATAAGCAGGCTATTAAGCTGACAAATACACACAGTGCCCTTCTGTGTTCCTATCTCAACTTTACATAACGAGCCAAGGAAAATCTTCATTTCAAGAAACAGAAAAACATTTCAGGTGCTGAGAATAAAGACAATCTCCCTTTTATTCACAAGTATAGGGTGTTAGTAGATTTCCACTTAATTCTCTGAGAAATGTTTAAAGTGGTCCAGAGCAATAGTGAAGATGGGGTTTAAGGTAACTTATTTCTTATTTTAAAAAAAAATATACACAGCCAGCTGACTTTTATCATTTTTACTTTATTCAGTCTCTTACCTCACCTCCCCAACCTCTTTCACAAAATGATGGTGAATGTCCCCTCCCAAAATATTAATAGAAGGCTGGGCAAAAAGCACCAAACACAGGGAGGTGTGCTTGTTTGCTTCATTTTTCAAAAGAAACATGTTTTGTTCCAGTGATTTAAAAATTAAGATCAAGAAACAAACTCTGCTTAATAGATGGCAACAAGCACATGTCATCCAAGCTGCTCACCAGTTTTGGGCCCTCGGTGCATGTGTTTGCAGAGACACCTGCAAGGGGATGCTGGGAGGGGCAGGGTCTCCATCCTCACAGGCACACACCCTAGGGAGGGAGGTGGGTGCTAAACCATTGCCCAGTGTCTTCATGTACTTATAATTCATGGGAAACACTACAAAAGAGGGACGGGAGTCAGTGACGAGGAAAATAGAGGGACTGTTTGTAGGTGTGGGTGACAGGGACACTCAGTGGAGGCCTGCAGGATGCCTGCCCAGCGCAGCAGGTGAGGGAGAGAGGGGTGTCCAGAGGAGGGGAGGTGGGGGAGCCGGCAGCGGCCCTGGGACCGAGTCCACAGCAGTCGCCACATGAAGCCCAGGGCGCGCTCACTCCGCAGTCAGCCCGAGGGGATGTCCAGGGATCAGAGCAGGAGTCGCTGGAAGGCCCACGTGCTCTGTACTGAAGTCTCCCAAAAGCACACGAAAGGGGTTCCCGGGCCACCTGGACCCACAGCCCCCTCTCAGCATTCAGCAGGGAGGGAGAGAGGGGTGTCCAGAGGAGGGGAGGTGGGGGAGCCGGCAGCGGCCCTGGGACCGAGTCCACAGCAGTCGCCACATGAAGCCCAGGGCGCGCTCACTCCGCAGTCAGCCCGAGGGGATGTCCAGGGATCAGAGCAGGAGTCGCTGGAAGGCCCACGTGCTCTGTACTGAAGTCTCCCAAAAGCACACGAAAGGGGTTCCCGGGCCACCTGGACCCACAGCCCCCTCTCAGCATCCCCTTCCTGACTCCACGGGTGAGGAGAGCCCCCACCACAAAGACCACCAAGCAGGGCCCAGCTCGGTCCCCCATCTGTAAGGAGAGGGGAGGAGCCAGATCAGCCTTCTTGGAATCACTTGAGGCTCCTCCATCACACAGGCCCATCTCAGTGCACACCCACCCCTAGCCCCAGCCCAGCAGGTGACAGGCTCAGAGCCCAGAGCAGCAGGGTCATGCAGAGGGCCAGCCAAGGGGGCCGTCAGCAGAGACAGGGCCCACAGGGAGGTTCTGGCTTCTGGCTGTGGGTCCCTTCAGGCCTCAGGCTCCGAGATGACATTCGGTTCAACACCACACAGTCTCGGGGCTCTGGGAGGCCAAGGACAGTCCATGACCACAATGGAGGGAGTCGAAGCAGCCCCGGGAGGCCAGTCAGGGGCCCATGGGCGGGGGAACCGACTGCCGCCGCCCTGAGGTTTCCACTGCCAAAGAGACATGCTGGGCTGAAAGCATAGGCTCACATTAACGCATCCAGAACTCAGGGTCCATCCAAAAGTGCCAACCATGAAACATGCTCGCAAAGCTTAGACTCCACCTCATCTCTTGGGGAAACAGAGGAAAGAGCAATCAGAGGAAGAGCAGGTAACAGGGCAGGTGAAAGAAACCTGTTGTGATTTCTGTTTGGGTGAGAAGGTGAAAGATATGGAAGAAAGTGCCACTGGATGAAAAGAAACGCCTGCTGGCAACTGACCTCCAGTTCCACCCAACCCCTTGCACTTAACACACCACCAACGGCTGGGACCAAGCCAGGGGCCGAGTTCAGGTTCAAAATCACCCAGCCAACAGTATGAGCCTGACCACCAACACCATCCAACACAGGCAAACAGCAGGCCTCCTGCTTAATTTTTCATTCCCCATTAATTGGGGTGAAGTAACTCTCGGCTCTGGTACCTTTGTTGAAGTCCTGTGGATCCAGCGACAGGCTGTAGCCAGGAAGCGTCTCCAGGAGCAGCTTGTAGCAGGCCCTCCAGCCAGGCTCCGAGATGCTCGGGGCCACGCACTGCATGGCGGCCACGCGCTTGAAGAAGGCGGACTTGCGGTGGAAGCCGATCAACTCATAGAGCTCGGAGAGGATGCTGTAGCGCTGGATCTTCTCCTCCTCGGAAAGCTGAGGCACCGGACGGAAGGAAAAAGCACATGAGAGAACCTTCCAAGTGAAAAAGGGAAACAGACAGCTTTTCGTAAAACAGGGACCCCATGAAACATGAAGGCAAGGGGAGGCCACGTCAGTCTGCTGATGCGGTAGGAGGCAGAGGCACGGACGCGGCTCCACGTGGAAGTGCCAAGGCCTTCTCTGCACCCCACGTCTCCATGCTCACCCTGTCCTCTTGCTAAGAAGGCCCGTATTCTCTGGGACAAAGGCATCTGCTCCTGAGAACATAAGACGCAGTGAAGGGAAAGAGAAATAGAAAGGGAAAGACACTGGAATTTGGACAGGAACTTTAAAACACATGACTTCGCAAAACACAAATATATAGAACCAGTGAAAAAGAAAATGAAATGCCAGTAATAACCACACCGACCTTGGCCTGCATGGCTTACAAGTTTTCTTTCATCCACAACCTAGCCTAACCACCACCTAACCCAACCACCCTATGATGGAGTGATGACAGCTTCTGTTTCTTAAGCACGACTACAAGCCAGCAGTATAACTACTAGATAAATAGCTTAGCATTTTTCAAAGCAGTAAGTGTCTGTGATAGTCTGTGTACACATTTATTTACTTTGGGCCTCATTCTTAAAAAGGATATAAATAAAAAAAAAAATTTTAACACAATTTAGCAACAATGACAAACAGACAAAAATGAGAGTGAGGAGAAAATGGGGACTTAATATTTAGATGAAACAAGGGCCAGGTGAAGCAGGGGTAATTAACAGAGGCGACGGCAGACACAGCTCAAAGGACCCCGGCAGCTGAAGCAAGAAGAAAGATAGCGAGGTGCAGGAGCCAGAGGGCCTGTGGGGTACACAGCTGCTGTGGGTCCCGCGTGGGAAAGTCCAAACCATCCTTCTCCAGTCGAGCACCCTCCCCAGACCCCACGCGGCTCAGGCCTGGTGGTGCTGAACACAGCAAGCACAGCCCCAGGGCACTGCTCTCTGCTTTCCTTTCCCACCAGCCTTCTCTTCACTGCTCCGGCCTGCAAACCGAGGCCTGGGGTTCCAATGTAAGAATGGAGGCGGCCCACACCCCAGCCTGTAGGCAGCTCACTTGGCAGGGGGCCGGGTCCTGCCCATTTCTCCACCGTGTGGACTTCCCTCCAAGACAGACTCCCTCCTCCTCAGGTCCCCACAAAACTCCTCCCTATCAAAAGAGGACCTTAAGCCTATTCCTGACTCCTGTTCAACCAGAAATTCCGGTTCCCTCTCTTTCACCTTCTCCAACAAAGACCCTGACTTTCCTCCCTCCCCATCCAAGCCCTCCTTTCTCCATGAGGACCTAACAGAACACAGGGTCCTGAGGCCAGGCACCCGGCTGGCTGGGATGGAGCTCTTCCGTCTAACCTGAGCTGCATCCTTACACTGGCCCCCTTCTGTCTCAGAAAGCCTTTCCTCAGTCCCCCACCCCTCTGATTCTGAGCTTAGACAGACAAAGTTCCGAGGTTACCATTATTATGTGCACATCTACTGGGTTTTTGCTAGGTTTCCTTAGCAACAGCCTCATTAAGAAATTGCATCAAGAACTTTAAAGAGGCTATTCTTACATCTGAGCGGAGTAGCCCGCAGAAAATGCAAATGGCTTTGAAGAGAAAATTAACCAGGGACCAAGAGGCCACAGGTTCTAATCAACAGTGTCACAAGCTGAAATGTTCTCAGACAGCTCAGTCTTTCCTGAACATCAGACCTGCAGGAGGTGCTGGGATGAGGGTCACTGGTCTGGGAGCAAGCTCCCACAGCTGGAAGGTATGGGGCTTTTCGCTAGTTTTCCAAACAATTCCTTACCACCTCTTTCTCTTGTGGTCACTCAGGTTTCCTACTAATGAAGAACATTAACTTCAGTCATCTGGGTTGTTTGGAAGAAGCTACAGGGTGCAGTTCACAGAGCTTGGACTTTGCAGCCACAGCAAACTAGGCTTGAAGAAGACCAGTGGTGGCACTGAGTAGGCCTGCATGCACACACCTGGCCTGTATTTCCTCCTCTCTAAAGCTGGGCTCAGGGGCTTTCCTCCTCTCTAAAGCTGGGCTCAGGGGCTTCCCTCCTCTCTAAAGCTGGGCTCAGGGGCCTCCCTCCTCTCTAAAGCTGGGCTCAGGGGCCTCCCTGGTGACTCAGTGGTAAAGAGTCCACCTGCCAGTGCAGGAGACACGAGTTCCATCTCTGGTCCAGGAAGATCCCACATGCCACGGAGCAGTGAGCCTGTGAGCCACAACTACTGAGCCTCTGCTCCAGGGGCCAGAGCCACAGCTACTAAAGGCTGCTGTGGTAACAGAGGCTTTGTCCTTCTCTCTTTGTCTGGTAACAGAACTTGTTTTACTGCGATTGACACCAGAGCAGCCCCAACCAGAAAGCTCCCCAGCCCTGCAGGGCAAGGCATGTTCTTCTCCTCTGCAGAACTGAGGACAGTTTGTGCTCACGTGCTTTCACGTTTACCTACTAGCACCTCTGTCCCCTCTGGACACTGTGCTCGAGCAGCACGGGAGCCCTATGGAAGGTAAATGAAACCTATGGAATATTCTTAGGCTACAAGCCTGGTGCCTGGCCTCCGGCACAGGATGGAGGGAAGGGAAAAGCCAAATGAGCACACTTTACCGAGGCCCCTGCACCCGAAATTACAGTCTGACTTGGGACAAATGACCAAGTCTTCTTTACTCTGAGGCTCCTCTTCCATCGATGAGAATAAACACACTTTGCACAAACAGCTACAAGGACTGAAGGAAATAACCAAATTCACAGCCTAGTCAAGAGTCTGCTAATGGTTCCTCCACAAGCAGGAGCTGCCCTTCCTGCTTTGACACATCACCGGTGGGGCAGACAGTGAACACTTCCTAAGTGCCAAGCAGCGTGGGAAGCGTTCTACATGTGTTATAATCCCATTGACAATTCACAGCATATCCAGGAAGAAGTGAATACTGACATACCCATTTTACAGATTCACAAACAGGTCACACGGAGAGGAAACAGCAGTTGGAACCTGGCTCTGGCTGCAAGGTTCACACTCCTCTCTCCCTTCACCCTGAATACCTGCAGGTGAGACCTAGAGGGCCACACACAAACCTGCAGCCAGCTCTCAGACGCCAAGCTCGCAGCTCTTCGTCAGTGCTAACCCCCATGAACCACTCCCATAAACGACTGAAGACAAGGCAGGTGGATCCACGTTCCTGCTCACAAAGAAGAGGAATCCTGCCCAGAACCCTCCTGAAACATGCAGAAACCTTCCCAACACCAGCAGACCCAAACGGATTTTCAGCTTTCGCATCTGCATGGGGCTTCTTCAGGCAGAAGGCACCTGCAGTAACGCCCTCTCGGTTCTCGTCGGCCTGTCCACATCAGGCAACAGGAGTCGCAGGACTGACCCATCAGGAGGAGACACCTGATAGAGAACCAAAAGCTCACCCCGGTTCAGGAAAACCCAGGCCGCTCCTCTTTGTCACTGTCATTGTAAAGCCTCACCAGAACTCACCACTTTGCTGTCTGCTCATCAGGCAATCACACACAGAGATGAGCCAACTCCAGCAAAGCGGCGAGCCAGGGAAAGTGCCACAGGCCCACGCCCGCCGCAGCGAGGCCAGCCACTGGCCCTCCGCTTGCCTCTGCTGACCCCTAGTGTTCTACAAAGACCAGGCCAGTAGAGGAGGGCTCAGCAGGTGCACATTTCTACATGCTAAACAAAAACACGTTAACTTATAAAACACGCTGTGTTATACCCACCTGTGGGAAGAGCCTCACCAAAAGCCCAAATGTTCAACATGAATTTGCAAAGACAACTCTGGTCCGTAAGGGTAAGTGCGTCTTAAGATACAGTCTGCCAAGTGCTCCCCACAGCCGACCCTCCACCAGCCTGCTTGAGGTTCTGCAACCTGCTCTCAGTGTCCATTCAAAACAACCCGCCCCCTCCTCCACCAGGCACGACAGACATCCCTCCCGCCTCCGGCCGGAGTGTATAAATAAGGGCGGCTGCTGAGCAGCTCTGCACGGTGATGCTGGACAGGGCTGGACACAGTGTCTGAGCTGAACTGCTCCTTCAGGTCACCATGAGTTTGCCATCCCATCATTTTACAGATGAAAATACAGAGATATGGCGGGATTCTCCTGTAAGTGCAAAGCAGGGTCCATGCACAAGCCGACGACTCTGTCCTCCAGTGCAATGCCCCAGCTGGGTCCACACACCCTTAGGGTTCCTTCATGCCTGCCTGACAAATCCACGCCTCTTTACTTTCACTTATGACCTAATGATCGTCTGCCTTTTAAGCATCTTTTCCACCCACCCGTCCTTCAGAAAGAAGGCCGCTCAGGCCAGAGTGACTTCTGGTCCCCAAGCTCCAGCTCGAGCCTGGTCAGCCTTTGTACCTGGCGCCGTGCTCGAGGGCTCTTCGGCCGCTGTGGATGGGTCATTTCCTCTCTTCACAGGGAGACCCCTCGGGGGAGCCCTCATCTTGCCCTCAGCACAGGTCCCAGGACTGCACCCTGAGCCATCCTACTGAAGCTGCGTGTGCCCAGGGCTGCTCCCTGGAAGGTAGCCTCAGAGCCAGGAATCATGCCTGCTCGCCCCTACAAACACACTGCCCGGCCCAGGGCCCACCCAGAAACCGCAGCGAGTGGTCACCCAACCCAGACGTCCATTCATCTGCCAGTGCTGCCAATCGCTGGCTTCTACCCTTCCCCGTCAAGCAGTGGGTTTTTGCCTTTCCTGCCCATCTTTACCAGAAACCTCAGCCTTTTCGGAGAAGGCACAGAGAGGCTGAGTAATTCACTCAGGGGGACGAAAGCAGACTCAAGTCCCAGCCGTGTGGACTCCCAGTCCCTGTGCTTACCCCTTACACTAAAATATTCATATGACTGTGGTTATAAATATGTGAGGTATCAAAATACGTATGAGCAGAATACATATCAACTCTAAGACGTTAACTCCACGGCTTTGTTTCCATTTTATTTCCATTTTAAAAATTAAGAAGCTCTGCAGTCAATATGGCAAAACATTAACATACTAAGCCTCTGTGACAGAGGCCTGCCATTCTCTCTCACATGTTCAGAATGCAAAATGACATTGCAGTCTCTCTCCCTCCCTTCCCCGACGCCCCTCTCACTTACCTGAGGCCCCTAGACCCACATATTCAAGCCTTTTCATGACACACCTGCCTCCATCAGCTTGCCCCCCAACTCCCTCTGCAGAGTCTCTTCTCTGAGCACAGCACGGCCATCCTTAACTGATTAATCAAGCGGAAACCTAGGCATGAGTCCGTCTGGCCCTCTCATAGGTCACTAATTCCTTCCTTTCACCTAAACACATGTCTTCAATCTGTTGACTTTTTCCCACTGACCACCCCACCACTTCTCCAGTGAAGCCACCTACATCCCCTACATCCCCTCAAGAGCTCCCAGCTGGTCTCCCCCACCACGCTCACCCTGCTCCAGACAAAGGCGGGGGCGGGGGGGTGTCCCATCATCCCTGTGCTTTTAAGGCGTTTCTGCTGAAACCCACTGTTGTTAGAATAAACTCCAAGCTCTTCACCTGGTGAGTGTCCACCGTTGCCATGAAACTGTCGGCACAGCGAGAGCAGATTCTGCCTTCCCCACCTCTAGGCCCGCTCGGAGCACGATGCCGGGCTGAGCGAGATCCGCTCAAGGACAGTCACCTGTGTTCTCACCCTAGCCGTGGGCCCCTGAGCAAACTGCTTCACTTTTGCGTCTTGGCAGCCCTGGCCATAAAAATCCAAAGTGGACTAGAAAGACCATAGATGTTTAGCTGGATTATTGATTTGGGGGTTTTGCATTAGCAATCTGCAACTAAACGTTCTGGTGATTCTATCTCATTAAAAACACATCCAGATCCAGGTCATATGTGTGGGATGGCTGTGGTGTACAACGAGCCGTATGAAGTCCTTTCACACGCTTCATATTTTATAACATGAACAACCCAGATGGGGTCACAAGTGCAATCACGTCAAGTGACCAAAAAAGAGGCATTAAAGCTTGACCAAGGCCACAAAGCTGTTAACAGCAAAGTTCTCTCTCCAATCAAAAAAAAAAGTTTTGAAAGAACAAAATTTTGAATTTTGAAAGTAAAAGACCATAATATAGAGAAATAAACAGCTCCCTTAATCAGGGTTTCAAGTTCTGACTCCGGGGTTTTGACCACACTGAATCCTAGCACAGCAAAGCTAGACGGGCCTGTGGCGACAAAACTCCAGGAGAACCGCGCTAAGCCCTCCACGCGGACACGGACACACACCCACCTGCCGAAGGTTAATATAAACCGCGTTCTGGAGAAATTCCGACGCTTCCATGCTCCGCTTCTGAATGGCGAGGACGCGGACGGCCTTGACACACGCTTCTAACTCAATCACCCCAGCGTTCTTATACTGTAGGGTCAAAAGAGAAGAGAGTATTTTATTTCCATTTTAAAAATTAAGAAGCTCTGCAGTCAATATGGCAAAACATTAACATACTAAGCCTCTGTGACAGAGGCCTGCCATTCTCTCTCACATGTTCAGAATGCAAAATGACATTGCAGTCTCTCTCCCTCCCTTCCCCGACGCCCCTCTCACTTACCTGAGGCCCCTAGACCCACATATTCAAGCCTTTTCATGACACACCTGCCTCCATCAGCTTGCCCCCCAACTCCCTCTGCAGAGTCTCTTCTCTGAGCACAGCACGGCCATCCTTAACTGATTAATCAAGCGGAAACCTAGGCATGAGTCCGTCTGGCCCTCTCATAGGTCACTAATTCCTTCCTTTCACCTAAACACATGTCTTCAATCTGTTGACTTTTTCCCACTGACCACCCCACCACTTCTCCAGTGAAGCCACCTACATCCCCTACATCCCCTCAAGAGCTCCCAGCTGGTCTCCCCCACCACGCTCACCCTGCTCCAGACAAAGGCGGGGGCGGGGGGGTGTCCCATCATCCCTGTGCTTTTAAGGCGTTTCTGCTGAAACCCACTGTTGTTAGAATAAACTCCAAGCTCTTCACCTGGTGAGTGTCCACCGTTGCCATGAAACTGTCGGCACAGCGAGAGCAGATTCTGCCTTCCCCACCTCTAGGCCCGCTCGGAGCACGATGCCGGGCTGAGCGAGATCCGCTCAAGGACAGTCACCTGTGTTCTCACCCTAGCCGTGGGCCCCTGAGCAAACTGCTTCACTTTTGCGTCTTGGCAGCCCTGGCCATAAAAATCCAAAGTGGACTAGAAAGACCATAGATGTTTAGCTGGATTATTGATTTGGGGGTTTTGCATTAGCAATCTGCAACTAAACGTTCTGGTGATTCTATCTCATTAAAAACACATCCAGATCCAGGTCATATGTGTGGGATGGCTGTGGTGTACAACGAGCCGTATGAAGTCCTTTCACACGCTTCATATTTTATAACATGAACAACCCAGATGGGGTCACAAGTGCAATCACGTCAAGTGACCAAAAAAGAGGCATTAAAGCTTGACCAAGGCCACAAAGCTGTTAACAGCAAAGTTCTCTCTCCAATCAAAAAAAAAAGTTTTGAAAGAACAAAATTTTGAATTTTGAAAGTAAAAGACCATAATATAGAGAAATAAACAGCTCCCTTAATCAGGGTTTCAAGTTCTGACTCCGGGGTTTTGACCACACTGAATCCTAGCACAGCAAAGCTAGACGGGCCTGTGGCGACAAAACTCCAGGAGAACCGCGCTAAGCCCTCCACGCGGACACGACACACACCCACCTGCCGAAGGTTAATATAAACTGCGTTCTGGAGAAATTCCGACGCTTCCATGCTCCGCTTCTGAATGGCGAGGACGCGGACGGCCTTGACACACGCTTCTAACTCAATCACCCCAGCGTTCTTATACTGTAGGGTCAAAAGAGAAGAGAGAGGTTTCTGTCGCGTCGTGCAGGCTGCACCCGGGGACTCGGTGACCCTGAGCAGCACCTCCCCAGCACGAGGACCTGCAGCACAGCCTGGCCTAGTTTCTGCTTGAGAAAGGCTATCCTAACTGCTGGGGGCAAAAGGGGCTAGAGGGACTGAGTGAGCCTATAAACGCACAGATACATACGCTAGCATTCCTTCGAGCAACACCACCAACAGTAGCTGGCTATTTTACACAATTTCAGAACACTATCCATGGAGGTTCCGCTGCTCGTTCCCACTTGGCTCCTGTGCTTACTCTCTCACACCTGCGGCTTTGAGCAGGAGCCGCCAGTTCACGCCCTCTGTCGCAGAAGCCCTAGCTCCCCGTGCCACTGCGTCTGTCTGCTCAGCGCGCTTGATGCGTGTCTAGATTTCCCCCTGAGTTACTTGTTCCCATTTCTCAGGTCTTGAGAAGAAGACAGGTGAACAGAGGAGGCACCACGGACTGGGCTGCTGCTCAGTAACGGTCCTCCTCCAGCCTCACCTCCAGCTCTTCAGGCTCTGCCTAAGGTGACGTCGGGCCAGGAGAGCTGCCCTCGGCCACTGGAACACTGTGTGGGGCCAGGCCCTCTCCTGCGCCCTCCTCTTTCCCAAGGCCCCAGCGTGAACCCTCCTTGCTCCCTGTCCTTCTACCCTTTTTCTCTCTTTCCTGATGGTCCTGAGCTGGAGCAGCTTTCAACTGAGTTTTCTTAAGACTTCTTGCAGCCGAGGAAGAGGCTTCCAGAGGTGAATAAATCCATATATCCTGGTGCCTGGAGAGAACCCGAGGCCGGGAGACCCCCGTCCACACACAGAAAGGCATCAAATGTGCCACAGAGTTGGCCCCCCCTCAACGAGTGTCGGCTGAGACCCCAAGGCCTGCCTGGTATAACCGCTCACAAAAATGCAGTCTGCCCACTTATGGATTATTAAGAAGCAGAAATACACAGTTGCTCATGTTCCTTACTAAAATTATTTGTAAGGTAGAAAAAGAAATTACTGTGCCAGAAGGAGCAGGCCTCCACTACATCCTCGTTTCTAAAACATAACATGCACAGAACCAGTAATAGGTTACATGTAATTTACCAAAGACGGCACGAGTAGGAACTGTGCTTACCTAACTATTAATACAGATGTAAAACACATATCAGTTTTATATACCATTTAACAACACAACAGAATCTAGCAGGGACTTGTTTCCATTGAAATAAAATTATTTCCTTTCCTACAAAACTCTTAAGAAAACTACTGAAGGGAAAATGGTCATCTCAGTTTTTTTTCACATATTTTGATTATAGTTACATATTTTAAACACTGGTTTCTCAGGAGGCACAGCGCTAAAGAATCTGCCTGCCAATGCATGCAACACAAGAGATGTAGGTTCAGTCCCTTAGTCGGGAAGGTCCCCTGGAGAAGTAAATGGCAACCCACTCCAGTATTCTTGCCTGGAGAATTCCACGGACAGAGGAGCCTGGGGGGCTACAGTCCATGGGGGCTCAAAGAGTCAGACATGACTGAGCACAGCAACAACATTTTAAATATTATAATGAGATTTAAACTGCAATCATAACGAACAGGACGTTTCCTAGAAGTCTGCTCCACATCTGGGCTTACAAGCATCGTCCTGGGATGTAAGCTCTCTGCTGAGGGGCCATGCCAGTTTTCACTACTGAGTCCCTAGTAACCACCTACCAAGGCACCAACATAAAGCACAGAACTATGTGATCGATACTTTTAGAAATACAGGAGGGAATTATCTCATTCACTTCTAATACAAAACCCTAAAATAAATACTAAGCTTATTTACAGATAAAGGAAATAGGGGCCCCCAAAAGTACAGTGTCTTGTCCCAGGTCACAAAGCTAGCAACTGGTGAAGGCAGGATGTGAACTCAGCTTTGCCTGACTCCAAAACCAAGGTGGACATCCCCCTGCACCAGAAAAGGCCCAGCACCACAGACTATCACCATCTTGTCCTTTGCACACATTTAAATTAGGGAGCATTTCTTACTGCTTTGTGACAGCTCTTTGTAAATTGTGGGTGTTAGCTTCGTGTCTCATGAACACGCATCGCAGATCTTTTTCTTGATGTTGCTTGCATTTTGTTTACGTGGTTTTTCATTTAGGTTGTGGTCAAACCGTTTTTAACGTAGTGAATCTTTTCCTGATGGGTTTTCTCTTTGGTATTTTCTTAGAATACTCTCTTACAGAACTTTCCTGGCAATCTGCCGGCACTTTGTAAACAAGACCTAGGACATTATTGGCTGTAAAGGCCTTACTGTTATAGTTTGCCCTGGAGTTCCCTATGTTTGAGGTGTTGTCTAGGCTGTATGCAATACTCAGTAATAGAGAATTGGTTAAATGAGTAATTCTCCATCTTTTCACCCCCTGATGGAGAACAAATTTAGAGAGTAACTTGAAAGTAACCAATGATATATGTAAGTGTCATATCCAGTGACTAAACTTCCAGAAATCTTAACTAAAGGAACACAAGAATCTATTGGACAAGACTAAGAATGTTCAGTCAAGCATTTTTCCTAAGAGTGAGAAAGTGAGAAAACCTAAGTGTCCATCCACAAGACGGTAACTGGGTAAGTCAGGGTGAGCCGGGAGCTCGGAGGGTGATGTAAAACACATATCAGTTTTATATACCATTTAACAACACAACAGAATCTAGCAGGGACTTGTTTCCATTGAAATAAAATTATTTCCTTTCCTACAAAACTCTTAAGAAAACTACTGAAGGGAAAATGGTCATCTCAGTTTTTTTTCACATATTTTGATTATAGTTACATATTTTAAACACTGGTTTCTCAGGAGGCACAGCGCTAAAGAATCTGCCTGCCAATGCATGCAACACAAGAGATGTAGGTTCAGTCCCTTAGTCGGGAAGGTCCCCTGGAGAAGTAAATGGCAACCCACTCCAGTATTCTTGCCTGGAGAATTCCACGGACAGAGGAGCCTGGGGGGCTACAGTCCATGGGGGCTCAAAGAGTCAGACATGACTGAGCACAGCAACAACATTTTAAATATTATAATGAGATTTAAACTGCAATCATAACGAACAGGACGTTTCCTAGAAGTCTGCTCCACATCTGGGCTTACAAGCATCGTCCTGGGATGTAAGCTCTCTGCTGAGGGGCCATGCCAGTTTTCACTACTGAGTCCCTAGTAACCACCTACCAAGGCACCAACATAAAGCACAGAACTATGTGATCGATACTTTTAGAAATACAGGAGGGAATTATCTCATTCACTTCTAATACAAAACCCTAAAATAAATACTAAGCTTATTTACAGATAAAGGAAATAGGGGCCCCCAAAAGTACAGTGTCTTGTCCCAGGTCACAAAGCTAGCAACTGGTGAAGGCAGGATGTGAACTCAGCTTTGCCTGACTCCAAAACCAAGGTGGACATCCCCCTGCACCAGAAAAGGCCCAGCACCACAGACTATCACCATCTTGTCCTTTGCACACATTTAAATTAGGGAGCATTTCTTACTGCTTTGTGACAGCTCTTTGTAAATTGTGGGTGTTAGCTTCGTGTCTCATGAACACGCATCGCAGATCTTTTTCTTGATGTTGCTTGCATTTTGTTTACGTGGTTTTTCATTTAGGTTGTGGTCAAACCGTTTTTAACGTAGTGAATCTTTTCCTGATGGGTTTTCTCTTTGGTATTTTCTTAGAATACTCTCTTACAGAACTTTCCTGGCAATCTGCCGGCACTTTGTAAACAAGACCTAGGACATTATTGGCTGTAAAGGCCTTACTGTTATAGTTTGCCCTGGAGTTCCCTATGTTTGAGGTGTTGTCTAGGCTGTATGCAATACTCAGTAATAGAGAATTGGTTAAATGAGTAATTCTCCATCTTTTCACCCCCTGATGGAGAACAAATTTAGAGAGTAACTTGAAAGTAACCAATGATATATGTAAGTGTCATACCAGTGACTAAACTTCCAGAAATCTTAACTAAAGGAACACAAGAATCTATTGGACAAGACTAAGAATGTTCAGTCAAGCATTTTTCCTAAGAGTGAGAAAGTGAGAAAACCTAAGTGTCCATCCACAAGACGGTAACTGGGTAAGTCAGGGTGAGCCGGGAGCTCGGAGGGGGAGGCACTTGGCCCTGCTGCAGGTGTCTTACTCATAACTTTCTCCCACAGAAGGAACTGATAGAGAAATGACTACACCCACGTACTGGAGGGAGCCTCTGTTTGAAAAAGTCAAGCAAATCTGAAATGGGAGGCTATCCACGATACAGGGCTGAATGCACGCAGCAAGCTGCAGAAAAATTATATAGTATGCTCTCATTTTTATAAATAAGACATATATACATATATATACATATACTATGCATGGTATAGGCATTTATTTCTCATATATGTGTACATGCACATGTATATTTCACAGGCATAAAGGTCACAAAAGGGATATGTGCTGTGCTCAGTCACTTCAGTCGCATCTGACTCTGCAGCCCCATGGACTGTAACCTGTCAGGCTCCTCTGTCCATGGGATTCTCCAGGGAAGAATACTGGAGTGGGTTGCCATTTCCCTCTGCAGGGGATCTTCCCAACCAAGGGATCAGACCCGAGTCTCTTATGTTTCCTGCATTGGCAGGCGGGTTCTTTACCACTAGCACCACCTAGGAAGTCAGAATTGTTAATAGTTGCTACTCTTAGGGAATAAGGGGAGGGGAAGTAGGGGACATTCATTTTTCACTCGCTACCACTCTTCTGTACAACCCCAGGCCCTTTTCCAGTATTTCAGTTAAATATATTTGAAATTCAAACTTTTCTTCAGTCCAAAGTAAAAAAAAAAATGGTGTATCCACAAGATGGATTGCTATACAGCTGATTAAAAACCATTTCACAGGAAATTCGATAATGTAAACACACATAATATGCCAAATGAAAAATGTACGTCTCCACACAGTAAATGAGTACAGAATCTCACCATTTTTATGATACAGATAATACACACTGCCAAAAAAGGATAGGAAATAGATATTGAGATGTTATCTCCAGTAGTGGGGCTATGGTAGCCTCTTTCCCCCCTTTTTTCAGACACTAAATTAAATATACAGCATTTTCAATCAACAAAAACCATTCTCAGGCATATGGTATTATGCACCCGGGAACAACACACGAATACTTACAGAAACAACTAACTAGAAGAACCCGCGGCAGTATTACCCAGTGTACAACAGGGACTCGGTTACATAAAGGACCTGCAGGGTGGCATCACCTTGCTGTAGTAGGAGATGGCCTCCTTGTACTTCTCAATGATGTCCTCGGGGCTCAGGCAGTTCTTCGCCCGTCCAATCTCCGTGCTGGTGTCTGCGTTGATGCCGTTGGTAGTGAGCGCACCTGCACACCGAGAGGAAGACAAGAAATGACCTTTCTCTTTTTCCGTCTTGTTGCTTTGTTACTTTAAAAGAGGGGCACAGATAAGATAAAGCTTGAATAGTCCCGACTGAAATTTAAATAATGACACCGTTTTTAAAAGTCTTCACCGCTTACACCTTTCCTTTAATAGTCTAAATGGTCAAAGCACTGTATTCAATGTTAATTAACTCAGAATAAAGCCTTCCTCCCTGTTGAAACTTTTTATTAAAGAACATGAAAAGCATTATATAAAAGTAACACGTCTACAATAACTAGCTCAGTTGTCTTGACGGCAATGCAGTCAGCATGCACTATCTCCCAGCACCAAAGCTCTTATGCTGGCGAGAGGCCACACTGCGCCCTCAAACGGAGATAAACTAGGTGAAAATGTTCCCTAACTGAGCACTGCAAAGAAAACATAACTTGCAAATACTGACATCCTTTCTAAGGCTGTCATTTTCTATTTCTGGCCAAGCCCTGTCAATAAGCAGAACCACCTAATTCCCTAGCCATCATACACAAAGGGATAAGAGTTCTGGAGACATTTCCATTTATAAAATGTAATCAACGACACAGAGAACTCTGACAAAAAAAGAAAGATGAAATACTCTTTGATTTCAGAGAACATTCAAAACTTATTCTCCTAAGCCTCAGAGGAGGAAAAGCTGGCTTCTCCTAAGCCCCTTGTTTATTTCACGGACAGCAAGCATCCTGTCTCCCCCGTTTCTGCTGGGGGGCTTGGGCACATGCTTGCTGTCGATCTCGGACCTCACGGGGCAAAGGCATGTGCCTCACACGGCCCGCACCCCTCGTGCAAGCTCATCTGCTTGCCTTGCTGTCTAAACTGGGCCCCATTTCTCAACAGCTCATCCGGTATTCTGGTATTCTGTAAGCTACCTCTGATGCTTTTCGGAACAAGACGGAAGAGTAAGCGGATAGAAGGACAGGTGAAAGATGGGCAGATGGAGAGAGAGAGTCCAGGAAAAGAATAACAAAGAACATTCCCTATACAGACGCCCGTTCAATCAGGGGAGAAAGAAGCACAAGAATCGGGAGGATGCAGGTGGCCTCAATTTCGTGTTTCTACAGATTTTGTGAAAATCCCAGCAAGAGATGAGAGGATAGAACCACATATAATAAGAGGGCATGCACACATGAAAAAGTACCTAAAATCTATACTTTCTAAGGAATAGATTCAAATCAGCAAGATCTAGTGACACAACCCTGGGTCCCTGCAGAGTTGAGAAGTCCATCTCCAGAGCACGCAGCACCCTCGGAGCCCTGCAGGGCCACCCTGGGTGGTCATGCTTCCGTCCCAGCGAAACCTGTGTCATTCTGCACTTACAAGGAATCAGGACCTGTGTGGGGGTGTCCGCCCGTGTCCTCTTTTACAAGCCACAGCGAGTCTACAAAGGGGGACTCCTAGTGAGCCCTGTTTCTGCAGGACAGGAAACGGTCCTGGAGAGGCCGAGCTCTCCTGCCAGTTCTCCAGACCTCAGAGCCGGCTCTCCAGCGCAGGGTGTGGGCTCGGGCCTGCATTTCTAGCTGCCGCGCTCAGCCTGCACCGTGTGCTCTTCTCAGTCAGGGCACACTGCGTTCTGGCGTGGACTAATATTTCACAGGTGATAGAATTTCATAGGTCATCCTCATCATCTCAGCAGCTCTAACCACTGGTCTTTATATTGTCAAATTTGACCCTTTTCCCTTGAAAGGAAGGGGATGAGTGTGAGTCAGCACAAGGTGGGTCTTCATTCCTCCTATGGAAAATCACCTCCTCAAGAAGCTCCCAACAAGGGAGAAGGAGCAAATGGTCTCCCTATCCTTTAAAAAAAAAGTGGGGGGAACCACTGATAATGAGGGTTCCCTTAATGACAGGGGCTTCCCTGGTAGCTGGAAGAAGCACAAGCTGGAATCAAGATTGCCAGGAGAAATATCAATAACCTCAGATACATGGAACAACAGACTGGTTCCAAATAGGAAAAGGAGTACGTCAAGGCTGTATATTGTCACCCCGCTTATTTAATTTATATGCAGAGTACATCATGAGAAACACTGGGCTGGAGGAAGCACAAGCTGGAATCAAGATTGCCAGGAGAAATATCAATAACCTCAGATATGCAGATGACACCACCCTTATGGCAGAAAGTGAAAAAGAACTAAAGAGCCTCTTGATGAAAGTGAAAGAGGAGAGTGAAAAAGTTGGCTTAAAGCTCAACATTCAGAAAACAAAGATCATGGCATCTAGTTCCATCACTTCATGAAAAATAGATGGGGAAACAGTGGCTGACTATATTTTTCTGGGCTCCAAAATCACTGCAGATGGTGATTGCAGCCATGAAATTAAAAGATGTTTACTTCTTGGAAGGAAAGTTATGACCAACCTAGATAGCATATTCAAAAGCAGACACATTACTTTGACAACAAAGGTCCATCTAGTCAAGGCTTGGTCATGTATGGATGTGAGAGTTGGGCTATAAAGAAAGCTGAGTGCAGAAGAATTGATGCTTTTGAACTGTGGTGTTGGAGAAGACTCTTGAGAGTCTCTTGGACTGCAAGGAGATCCAACCAGTCCTTCCTAAAGATCAGTCCTGGGTGTTCTTTGGAAGGACTGATGTTGAAGCTGAAACATCAATACTCTGGCCACCTGATTCAAAGAGTTGACTCACTTGAAAAGACCCTGATGTTGGGAAAGATTGAGGGCAAGAGGAGAAGGGGACGACAGAGGATGAGATGGTTCGGTGGCATCACCAACCTGATTGACATGGGTTTGGGTGGAGTCCAGGAGTTGGTGATGGACAGGGAGGTCTGCTGAGCTGCAGTTCATGGGGTCGCAAAGAGTTGGCCACGACTGAGTGACTAAACTGAACTAAATGGAGAAACAGACATAGAGACTAGACTTATGGACATGAGGAGAGGGGAGGAGAGGGTGATGTATGGAAAGAGTAACATGGAAACTTACATTACCATATGTAAATAGACAGCCAACAGGAATTTGCTGTATGGCTCAGGAAACTCAAACAGGGGCTTTGTATCAACCTAGAGGGGTGGGATGGGGAGGGAGACGAAGGGAGGTTCAAAAGGGAGGGGATATATGTATACCATGGCTGATTCATGTTGAGGTTTGGCAGAAAACAACAAAATTCTGTAAAGCAATTATACTTCAATAAAAAGAAAAAAAATACATAGCTCACAGCAAAAAACAAAACAAACAAAATTAAAAAAAAAGTGGAATGGATAAAGATGTAGTACATATATACAATGGAATATTACTCAGCCATAAGAAGAATGAAATAATGCCATTTGCAGCAACATAATTGGACCTAACATTGTTATACTGAGTGAAGTAAGTCATAGAGTGAAAGACAAATAGCATATGATATCACTTGTATGTGGAATCTAAAAAAAATGGTACAGAAGAAATCATTTACAAAACAGAAATAGAGTCACAAATGTGACCACATGTGTGTAGAAAATAAACCTACGGTTACCAAGGGGAAAGGTGAGTGAGAAATAAACTGGGAGACTAGAATTGACATATATACACAACTAAACATAGATATTAATATTAATAAAGACCTACTGTATAGCAAAGGGAACTCTATTTAAAACTCTATGGCACCCCACTCCAGTACTCTTGCCTGGAAAAACCCCATGGACAAAGGAGCCTAGTGGGCTGCAGTCCATGGCATCTCGAAGAGTCAGACACGACTGAGTGACTTCACTTTCACTTTTGACTTTCATGCATTGGATAAGGAAATGGCAGCCCATTCCAGTGTTATTGCCTGGAGAATCCCAGGGACGGGAGCCTGGTGGGCTGCCATCTATGGGGTCGCACAGAGTCGGACAGGACTGAAGCGACTTAGCAGTAGCAGCAGCAGCAATAACCTATATGGGAAAAGAGTCTAAAAAAGAGTGAATAAATATATATGTATAACTCATTCACTCTGCTGTACACCTGAAACTAACAAAACAATGTAAATCAACCATACTCCAATAAAAATTAAAAATGAAGGTTATTGATTTAATAATGAAACACTATTAAAAGGTTATTAGATAATACTCAAAGATTCTGGGAAAGGAAAAACTATAGAAACAGAAAAAAGATTAGGGTTTGAGGTGGCTGAGGATGACTACAGTGGTGGGTAAATAACTTTATATTAATACATTGTCAAAATCTATAGAACTGTCTACCACAAAGAGTGAATTTACTGTATGTAAATTTGAAAAATGAAAAGTTACTTGATAGCTTACATAATCACTATATTTTTGGTGATCTCGATTGAGAACTGAATAGAAATTTTTAAAAGGCCAGTCCATATTGAGGGTCACAGCCCAAGTCAATTCAGTGGGGACACAGCATGACTACTTCTGGAGACTGGACGCCAGAGAGCATACCGCTGCCATCATCCAGGGCGTGAAGCATGCAGAGCTCCATCAGGATCCACTGCCCCTGTTAGCCCCACGGCCCTCGAAACTGAATCTGAACACTTCATGACATCCCTGGGCCAGCGGAGAAGATTCTCTGTCCTGGCTTCTAGGGTCAGTAGCTGCCAGTTCAAAGTCTGTCTAATGTGGGTGTAAAAATTAGCCAAGCCTAGATCATGAACAAGCTGCAAGGGAGGCTGGATACACAAATGTTTGCTTGCACTTTATAATTATGAGCAAATGCTACCCCCAGCAACACTAATAAAGTAGAAGATTATGCAGAATATAGGTGTGGGTTCACATGCTGGACGTCAAAAAATAAAAACTGACACAAAATAAACATGTCAATGACAGTTTTCAATAAATGAATCACATCTACAACAAAGAGCTGAAATTGGGCCTTTCATAAAAAGAGTTCTTATTGACAAATAATTGTAATAGCAAGCAATTACTCCTGCCCAACTTGAATATAAACTAACATTTAACAAGAAGCAATATGTTATAGTGGAAAGGGAACTGCACCAGATGGGCAGAGATCTTAAATTCACAGAAAATACCTTGCCCCCCACCCACCTTTGCCCTCACTTAAGGCTTTACTTCCATATCTATGAAACAAGCCCTATATAGAACTGCTGTGAGAATAAAATCGGGGCAGAGGGGGGCGAGTACAAAAGTTTTTGAAACTTCAAAATGCTACATAAATGTAAATTATAAAATAGTATCACCCCTTTGTGAAAGTGTGTGAAAGTGTTAGTTGCTCTGTCATGTCCAACTCTTTGCAACCCCATGGACTATAGCCCTCCAGGCCCCTCTGTCCATGGGACTGTCCAGGCAAGAACACTGGAGTGGGTTGCTGTCACGCCTTTCAGGTCAGTTCAGTAGCTCAGTCATGTCCAACTCCTTGCGACCCCATGAACTGCAGCACACCAGGCCTCCCTGTCATCACCAACTCCTGGAGTTCACTCAGACTCACGTCCATCGAGTCAGTGATGCCATCCAGCCATCTCCTCCTCTGTCGTCCCCTCCTCCTCCTGCCCCCAATCCCTCCCAGCATCAGAGTCTTTTCCAATGACTCAACTCTTCTCATGAGGTGGCCAAAGTATCGGAGTTTCAGCTTTAGCATCATTCCTTCCAAAGAACATCCAGGACCAATCTCCTTTAGAATGGACTGGTTGGATCTCTTTGCAGTCCAAGGGACTCTCAAAAGTCTTCTCCAACACCACAGTTCAAAACCATCAGTTCTTTGTGTTGAGACCTGACAGAAGCCATGACAAGCTTCAAGGACTAAAGTAGCCAGAGCGACAATCACAGAAAAAGCTGGGTCACTGCCCAGAAGGTGCTGAGATCATCATCCCTCCGACCTTGAGACTCAGCTAGTCAGCATACTCCCCATAGCCTGGTTAGAGCTAGCCCAGATAACATGAAAAGTTCCTTAAGCGAGCCCGCATGCGCAAAAATTAGCCAATTAATAGATGCCAAGAACCCCTTGCAACCAATCCGCCCTTGCCAACTCCCTGTCTTTGTTCTAAGTCTATAAATACTGCTGTAAATCAGGGGTCGGGGCCCTCTTGCTTTACTCCACTGTGTTGGATGTGGCAGAGTGCCCTAACTCGAGTTAGCAATAAATAAACTCCTTTCTTGCCTTTGCATTGCCGTCGTGGACCTGTTCTCTCAGTCTATTCGGAGACTTGGACTCGGAGCATAACACTTCAGTGCTCAGCTTTCTTCACATGATTTAAATTTTCATGGGTTGAAATGGTAAGGTTTTTAAGATACTATTTTCTGAGAAGACATTTTTATCCTCCCTCACATCTTCCTGTCAGCCCATGGCAGAGAGCATACTCTCACCTGTGCTCCCAGGCCATCTCTCCACCCACTTCTCAGCTCTTCGTTTGCCTCCTATGAGAAGAAACTCTAATGTCATCAGCTTCATGCTTGGATCAAGTTGACTAGTGGCAGAGCTACTATTCCAAAAGTTAAGAATAACTTCCACTAACTTTCTATTGCTACCTGATCCTCTTCTGTTGGTTCACAGACCAGAGCCTAGCCTCAGAAACAGGCTAGCATCCTTATCCAGGGGCTGGCTAGGTACCTGAGCCAGGGGCAAGGAGCCCTGCCTAGAGGGCTAGGCCACTTCCTCATGAACCACTGCCATTTCACAGGGAAACCTGCTGTCTAAAGCTCCGGACACTTGTCCAGCTATTCTATTTCAGAAGCCATGGCTTGTACTTTGGCCCCCTCCTCACAGGCTCTCGGTGGTTGTTTCCCAGTCAAGAGTCCTAGAGAGCAGGTGGGCCAGTGGTAGGATTCAGTATTAAAATTCCACCAAAAATTCCAGCACAAATCTTTTAGTGGAAGAAAAAAAAAAAGCCTTAGAACAGTATCTACATGATAATTCTGCTTCTGTCAAATAAAAATGTTCCCAAATTCTGTGTATGTTCTTATACAAGTATGAGAATAATGTTTGAAAAGGTCACAGAGGATGCAAACCAAATTCTCACCATGCCAGCCATTCAAGAGGAGAACGAGTTGGAGGGAGTTAGAGGGGGGAAAATGTAAAGAGAGATATTGACTTTTTCCCTGTGTAGTTCCGTATATTGTTTTAGATTTTTACAATGAGCATATATATTCACACTTTATGTGTGTTTCAAGCTAGAAGGTTTTCTGGGTTTTCATCCATACAAAAATAACTTGCTGAATATCAGAAATCTAAGGAACAACAAATCTCTTGCACAAAAGATTTGCTCATTTCCTCTCGAAAAATTATAAGAACTATGTGAATTTGTGGGGAAAATCACTGTTTAAAAACTAAGAAAAAATACAAAATAATTCCTATCCTAAGTTTTATTCTTGGTTCTCTTAACTTGCTGTCACCTCTGGCCCTTTATGAGTACTAGACAAACAAAAGATATTTTGAGGGATGGATGAAGGATTACATACGAATTACCAGGGAATAGAAGAGAGAATGTCATTTCCAAAGCAGGAACTAATGCCTATCTTCTGAATCAGGTGGTATGATTACCAAGTACTGTATATAATATTATACATATACACTTAGATATATAGAACACACACATCTATGTATATTCACACAATTCATGCAAAATATATATTACTGAGCTTCCCTAAAGCAAGAGCCATAATTTAGCCATCTTTGTATCATAGTACTCAGTATAATAACCTGATACTGCATCATCACTACAAATATTCTGAGCTGTGTAACAATACTTTAGCTACCACTGATTGAAGACTATGCTGGCCACTTGAATACACTGTCATTTAACCTACAACTTACTAGGTAGGTATTATGGCTTGAATCATGTTCCCCCCAAATTCATATGTTGTAGTTCTAACTCCCAGAACTTCAGAATGTGATTCTATTTGAAGATAGGGCCTTTAAAGTGGTAAAGTAAAATATGAGGTCATGTGAGTGGGTCCTGATCCAATAAAACTAGTCTCATAAGAAGAGATTAGGAAATGACACACAGAAGCAATACCTTGCGAAGACACTGGAGCCATCTACAAGCCAAGGAGAGGCCTTACTTGGACTTCCAGCACCCAAGACTGTAAGAAAAATTAATTTCTGTGGTTTAAGCCAGTCTGTGATACTCTGTTATGGCAGCTGTAGCAAACTAATCTAGTATGTAAATGATTTTACCCCACTGCCTGATTTGAGATTTATTCAAGTCTGGATAGTATAGCCCAGTGGACTTGTAATGACTATCTGTTTTGATAACTGTACCCTAAAGGGTACTCCCTAAAGGTTTCTATTCCATGAAGTCCTTCTGGGTCTACAAACAAAGGATAAGCACAGTATCAAGACTATGACAACCTAAGAGTCTTCCTACTGCAGCTGACCTACTTCTGGACCAAGCATTCAATCAGCCTCTCTCTCTTAGGATCTGAAATCTGAGTAGAGAGAGTCACACAGGACAGAAGGAATTTGGAACTGAGACTTTTCAAGTCTAGTGCCCTTAAGAGATTCTCCATGAGTTCTTAGCACAGAGATCCCTGCAGCTACTCTGCTTGCTGACTTCCCAAGGCCTTGAATTCTCAACTCTTCCTCTGCTTCCCCTTTTTCGGCCTAAACTTACTAAGGAGAGTCTTTGCTTCCTGAAGCCCGAAACACCTAATTGATACACATATCATTTCAAACAGTTAAGTCCCTCCCATGATAGCCTCTTAATAAATCTACTGTATATTCTTTCGCCCCTTACGGAAAAAAGTTTGAAAACGCCGTGCAAAATAAAGCTCTCCACCATACCCATCCAATGTCAGTAGGTGACAATGCCATTTCACAGATGGAAAAGGTCAAAGAATAGAAGCTAACATAAAACCAGACTTTTGTAACATACCAAACAGAACTTAAGAAAATTAGGGGTAAGAGAAAAGAGTACATGGAAAAGTTGAATTGCAGAAGTATAGAATTTGCCCAGTAACTAGGCTGAAATTTGTATCTGCAGTACACTATGGCACGCAGCTAAGAGCTAGACAGCAAGTGAGTGCAAGAGTTTTGCACAATAACCCTGCCCTACTGGACTCAATTCCCAAGCCAGATGGTTTCCACAGAGACAACCTACCTCATTACCAAGGTGAGTTAATAACATGACTTGATAAAAGAATTTTAGAATCACTTGCAGTAGCATTATTTTCTGCTATCCCTACACAAGTAATAGGCCAAGTTGTGCCTATTTGCCAAAACAGTGATTTCCCATAATGAAAATTACTTATTCTTCGTGTATTATTTATATCACCTGCAATTTTTTAGCATAAAGTTTATAAAAAATATATATTCTCCCAATCCCCATCAGTCACAATTTTAAAATTGTCTACAGCCAGATCACACAATTAGATCTCAGAATTAACACATCTTTTTTCTGCTTAAATTTTAAAACTTCAATACAGCTTTCATTTATTTTTCCATGCACCTTTAATATTAGAAATTAAATTTCTTTAACTGTTTTCTAACACCTGGAAAATTTTTACTTGCAGTTTCTGCTTTTCTTTATCCATCAAAGAACTGCTATAACGGTTTTCCAAAGCTTTATAAGTCACAATCTAAATTGATTTCATCATTCATGAAACTGGCATCATTCACCCTGCACTTGCTACCTCAAATAGTAAGTATTAGGAATTGACTTTTTATGTTCCAGTGAAATAAACCACCTGCTAACATAGGTTAACTAACCTGATCAACAGGAAAGTCTTATTCTCGAGTCCTAGGCCCAAAGCAGTCTGCAGGTGTCCTCATCAGCTATCCCCAAAGCTAGTACTTATTTTGCCCAACTACACAACTACAAACCAAAATCTCTCCCTTCCTCCCCCTCCCTCACATTCTACCTTCCCCTTCTCTCCTCTACCCCAGCCCCCACCATACCCTCATCTCTCAGTTTCTGTTTCAGTGTTCTGGATCAATCAATCCCTGCTCAACCAACTAGCTCTCAGATAGAGACAAACACAGGAAGAGAAAACATTATGACTTACAAGTTGCTAAAAAAGTCTCCATGGTGCTCCTTCCTCTATGTAACCATTCACATTGACCCCAACTTCCCACACTAATAACCCCAGACGTTTAAGTCCTGATCAACTCTGTTAAAATACACCCCACTCCAGTACTCTTGCCTAGAAAATTCCATGGATGGAGGAGCCTGGTAGGCTGCAGTCCATGGGGTCGCTAAGAGTCGGACACGACTGAGCAACTCCACTTTCACTTTTCACTTTCATGCATTGGAGAAGGAAATGGCAACCCACTCCAGAGTTCTTACCTGGAGAATCCCAGGGACAGAGGACCCTAGTGGGCTGCCATCTATGGGGTCGCACAGAGTCGGACATGACTGAAGTGACTTAGCAGCAGCAGCAGCAGCCCTTGGTAACTCAGTGCATGAGTAGCCACTGCCACGGAAAGGGGTCTTGTACTACAGGGATGAAAAATGCAAGCAAGCACTTAGAAAGCCTGGACCCAGACATCTGGCTCTGATGTGAGCTAGTCACCAGTAGAAACACAGATTAAAGGCAGAAGTGAAAAAAATAGGAAGGTATAAGAAGTAAATATACAGATGGCTGATTCCCTTCACTGCTCCCCTGAAATTACCACAACATTGTTAACTGGCTATGCCCCAATACAACATAAAAAGTTTATTTAAAAAAAAAAAAAAAAGTAAGTTAGGACCGAGAAGGAGAGAAGGAAAAGTCTGTAAGGTGAATTGCTTCAATCAGAATGACAGGGGAAGATTGACGTTCGTGTGATATGCAGACTGACTTTTGTTGTTGTTGTTGTTTACTTTTAAATTGGCATAAAAGTGAAAATGTATTTAGAATGAGAAAATAAATAACAATGAATTACTCATTTTTTTAAAGATGACATATCTGACACATTTTTTTGAGTCTTTTCCGTATTTTCATTTGGATCTCAGTAAATGTATACATTAATCTAAATGGAATTGACAGCTTTACAAGTTTAAGCTTTTTATCCCAAGATAAGTATGTGATTTATTTAAGTCATCTTTTATGGACATAGAGATAGAGATATAACATTTTCTTCAAGAAGGTTCTGCTCATTTCTAGTTCTATTTATTCCAAAGTATTTTAAAAAATCTTTCTGTTGCTGCTGCTGCTACTGCTGCTAAGTCGCTTCAGTCATGTCTGACTCTGTGCTACCCCATAGATGGCAGCCCACTAGGCTCCCCCGTCCCTGGGATTCTCCAGGCAAGAACACTGGAGTGGGTTGCCATGTCCTTCTCCAATGCATGCAAGTGAGAAGTGAAAAGGAAGTCGCTCAGTCGTGTCTGACTCTTAGCGACCCCATGGACTGCAGCCTACCAGGCTCCCCCGTCCATGGGATTTTCCAGGCAAGAGTACTGGAGTGGGGTACTGTTAATAGATACACTTTTTGATACCCATCTATATGGCATATCTGCTAGAATTTTAAGACTGATTTCTACATTGTTTTAATCCATATACTCATTGACCATCTCTTTAAATGACAACAGCTCATATTTTCTAAAAAGGGAATAGAAAAGTAATTCAGTCTTCTTCTAACACAGTTGGCAGATTTTTAGTTTTTATTACAAACAAATTCTAAAAGTTTCTTTCATACCACCACCTAATATGGAATTGAGAAAATTGGGGTTTTTTTTTTAATTTGACAAGGCTTCTCATTAAGTTTCTTTCATATATGCCTGGTTTCTGGTTCTCTGCATTTCAAACCCTGTTTCTCTCCGCTGCCTACGCACTTTCAGCACCAAGAACACGTTCACGTTGCAAATGCTCCTGGTCTTGCACCTTCCAATCCAGCTGCCACCGTAAGCAGCAGTTCTACTCAGGGACAGTAGCTTCAGTTGTGAAACCACATGTTAAATGTAGAACATACATCAGCAGCTATTTCCTTTTTATAACATTTCTCTGTCACCAAACTGCAAGATAAAGAAGCACTTAGAGTATCAAGCAAGTCCATACCAGCTTTTAATGGTATATTAAGTGGCATAAATCACATGAATTTGCTGATAATTTCCTTCCCACCAGAGCAGTTGCTTCTAGCGATTTGGCTTTCTTCCAGGCCCTTTTAGATAGCAGTGCTGACCAAATTATCCTGTTATTCAGAAAGCTCAGTGAAACATAAGATCATATTTATTTTCAATAATTAAATTCATACCAGCTGCTGAACAAGAAAACTGTTCCTTCTAACACTAACCAAAATCAGTTTTAAAAAGTTGCATGCTCACAAACAGTGCATGCAACAAACCAGAATATTCTACATTTAAAGCCACACATAGCAACGTGGGCAACTGTGGACACATTAATTTGCAAGTAGTAGGGGATGTCTTCCTGTTCACATTATTTTGTTCTTATAAAATACAGTGTTCTATCTAGTTTACAAAAGAATTGATCATCATTTCAAAGTACCTACTATAGTAGTTAGATTGAGAAACTATGAAATAAAAACAGTATTTCTACAGAGTTATTTGAAAGCATCTATTCACACTAATTCTTAGGACGGCTGTAAAATTTCTGGTTTGTGTCAAAATTATTTTATAAAATTGAAAAGCTAAGGATATGGGCTTTTTACTCTAAACTTAACAATTTACTAAAACACGGAGACCTAAGAATGCTCCTTTATCATATATTTGATTCTTTAGGAAATTCCTATAGGAAAAAAAAGTTTAGG